>VOMN01083060.1:0-18480 GCA_014899125.1 Orchestia grillus | reverse complement strand
GATAATTACAGTAGAGCTTCTTAGTTATGGGTCGCAATGTAAATAATAAATGATGTGCACAGATAATGAACCTGAAATACCTCGCATAAAAAATGCATGGAATCTATTATATTGCTTTAAATACTTTCTTCCCTGAATTTTGTGATAGCTAATACTTACTAATATTTATACGAATAATGATTTTTATCTCCCCTGCTTCATATCAATTGAGCTCATTGAAGCTTCTATTACTCAGTAGTATGCGTATTAGAATATTTTACAAAACATAAATTCTTCATCATTTTTTGCTAAGTTTTAAAACATAATTTAGTTTTGTTGAAAGAAAGGTCTTTTTATACCTTTTTTGCACAATGTAAGCACAATGCCGATTTATAATTTGGCTAAAAAATCAAATCTCCGTATCTTACTTTAGTAGTACTTCTAAAATTACCGGACAGCTCAACTTGTTCTTATTTAAGGAGTTCTACCGTAGGAAAAAAACGATACCGAGAATTTATTGTAGCAGCTAGAGATACTCGTTAAATCTATTTTGCTCGTAAATCGTTGGAAAATGCTTCTTAAACAAATTTTTAATTCAACCCTTATTTTAAAAATCGTTCCAAATTCAAAAATTAGGACAACGTCCCGTTAGAGGGGGTATCCAAAATACGCCTTTATTGCAAGGCCTGTTGCATGTGGTTTAAACTCAGTTTGGCTGACGCCGCCGCCAGGTGGAGGTGTTGTGTCGTTGCGCTCTGTTAGCTGCTCCGCACGTGGGATTTCTTGCCAAGTATTTCTTGGCTAATTTTCAAGTGGCAGAAATGAAATAAGTTGGGATAATTCATATAAGAATACCCCATATTTAATTCACTATTGATGATCTGTTCTAAGATTTTTTAAGCAAAGCGGCGTTTTTTCTGTCATTGAAGTGAGCTATCAGTAACCTGTTGCTGGTCATCGGCATTAGGCTGATATTGAAGCACCCTTAACCCTACATTAAATTTTTGTGTGGAACATTAGAGCCATTACTTTTTATCTAGCGCGGTGGAACCCAAACGCGGTGCAGATTTAAGTATAGGTATAGACGCCACCAATTCACCGTGGACGGATTATGAAAACGTTATTTTATGCGAACAAAAATCAAACGTTCAGAAGGATGCGAAAACCGCACATATTTGACGCATTTTTCACATCCAAAATTGTCTTTTGGGCCGAGGTTGAAACTGTGGGGTTCGTGTTGATTGACCTTTATAAACATAACGAGGAAATTAAGTATTGTGAATCTAAACGCAATCCTTTATATCAACTCCACACGCACCTCTGCAGTTTAAAAAAAAATTTCAGTGAATAATTTTGCTGTTTCACGATTGTAAGGAGTCCTGCTGTCATTGATTCAAGTACCTAATTGTTTATAAATCGCGCCGAAGAATAAGATAGCACGTTGATTTCCTTCATATTTGCATTTGTTTATGGTACCGTAACTGATCACCTCTCATTAAGTTTGTGAAATTTTCAAGTTTGAGATGAAGAAAATCATCATGCTTGAGATTAACATTAATGATGTTTTCCACTTGCAATCTATAATGAACAAGTTTGACAATAATCAAAACCTCCTTATTCAGTTGTTGTGTCACATCAAGATATCAGAGTGAAAGCTGACTCAAATCTCTTCCAAATGGAAATGCTACTGTGGGACATTTATTGTTGTCCTGTGCGTAAAGAAAGTGTGCAAAGGCCTTCCGTGTCTCATTCACTGTTGGTCTCAATTATTGTCATGAAGTGAGCCGAGCTGAAATTTCGACGTCAACAGGATGAACATGAGATCACTAGTTCTGAACTTCTTTAATTTTAAAATTACGGAAGACTCGTTCTAATTTCTTTTTCAACTGACTGAATTATTTCCGGAAAATTAATCAGGTGCAACATCGCTCCAGCAAAGCACGTACTGCACTTCCTGGCAGGTGTATCCTCTGACATGCTTTACACCATTGAACTACTTCCATTCATCAGAAGTAGTAATGTATCATTTCGCGTTCCACCTGATGGATGGAAAGCAGTTTCCATCTTGGTGTCCCTTATTCATGAATAGTATCACGTAACACTGGTATACCCAGCTCTTTATGGTTAAGTTATCCTTTCCCTCCTTTTCTCACTAACACTGGTATACCCAGCTTTTATGGTTAGGTTACCCCTTTCCCCCTTTTCTTTAACACTGGTATACCCAGCTCTTTATGGTTAAGTTACCCTTTCCCCCCTTTTCCCTACTGCTATCCTTGGCTCATAGCTAGGGCGACCTGGCGAGTAGCATATATGCTAAGTATTAGATACACATATCATTTTTCCCTAAGTGCTCACTTTCAATTTAAATCCAAGAGGCATGCTTTCTTCTATTCTGCCTTCATTTTGGGGTGTGAAGACTTTTACCGTACAATGTCTTCTCGAGAAGATTGTTGTGGATAATTCTGAGTATTAGTGAAGTTTAAGCCCGGTTTGGCTCCCTGTAGCTTCTACCTCTCGTGACATGCCTCTTCACCCTCATCTACCCATTGTGCCACGTCTGGCCCATCAGTTTTAACGCGTTGACTCCGAAGTGGGTCATACATGGTACACGCGATCATCTAACCTGACCTAATGTAACCAAAGCACAATCATGTATAAATACAAATCTTCGAGTTTTATTCGAATTTGTGTTAATCAATGGAATAAGCTAGTTCTGATTAGAGAGAAAATTAATAGAGTAACCAAATTGTGAAACCGAAATCCTTTATTTTTAAATTCACAGTAGAGATATTTGTCGGCATGTAATTTTACCTGTGTGGAGAATCGGAGTCAACGTGTTAAGCTCGAAAGTTTTTCTGAAGCGCCAAAAAGCCTTAATGCAGATATACATAAGAGAATAGAGTTCCTCGTGTAAAGCTAAATGCAGCCTTACTGTCAAAATAATCTGGTCGTTAACGGGTTAAGACCGTGTTAGTCATCCTTTGCGGACGCATTCCGACGGCCACCGCTGTCGGGATGTATTATGGATATCGATAAACTCGCTCTTGCCCAAATTAATTGAATTGATCGCCAACGTAGTGCTAGTGAAGAGCTTGAATGGAGTTTGTAGGAGACTTCCCTTTATCGATGACGTTATGAACGATTTGCTCCCGTGTAGAAATGGTTAGTTAATTTTAGTGTTCACGGCTAGTTTTGATTCTGCGTGACTGTGTGCTGACAATCTAAGGAATCTAAGAATCTAAACAGAATCTGAGCCGGCTGTGAGGAAACTAACGAAAGAGGGTTAGTTTTCAGTGAGGTTTTAGGGTTTGATAAATTCACCCATTGAGACATTGTTGTACTTACAAAGACCACTTTCAAATATTTACAGAAGTTTAAATTTATTGGATACTAAAATAGTATTTTCGTGTTTCGTTCTTTCAGCTAAAATTGTTTCGCTTTTAAATTTAGTGAAATAACTTCTTGATGAATATATCGTAAAGAAAGTTAGTTTCTGTAACATATTTCCATGAAGGGCCGGGATAAATGGTTTCTATTCTTCATTTAATCCTATGAGTCCTACGTGGCTTAGTTTTTTAGTCTTGGCTTAGTTTTTACGTGGTACGCTGGTTCTGCGTGCCACATGTCCTCTTCCAGAGTACTTCGTCCACAAGTTTTTTCTAGATCTACCAATTTGTGAACAAATTTGAAAAGCAATTGTATCCCCGAGGCTTGAAAGGTTAATTGGGTTTCGTGGGGAGTTTCTACTTTTATTCAATGTTTAAAATTACCCGATTCTCAAAAATTGCGTACATCTCTCCGTGAAAATGAAACAAGCAAGAGTAGTTTATTTTAGATTGATACTTAATTTTGCTTTAATTCATATTCACTGTTGCACGCGCGAGGTTTTCTATACGCCGTTGACTGCCTGCGCACACTTGAGTACAGTTTTACTCTGCCAAAGCTCAGTCTTTTTAGCCCAACTCTGTGGCGTGGAAAATTCAGGTTTAGTGTCTTCCCTTGGCCAGAAGTTGAGACCCCGCGTGGGGGTGACATCTTGGATTAATTGCCCGTCCAGCCGCCACACAAAGGGAACCTGACCCTGTTAATCTGAGCGCAGCGTATCTCGGACATGTCCTAACTGTGATCAGATCTCCGGGCAGGTTTGGGTTACGCTCATGCTCGCTCTTCTTCCATCGCAGTCTCTGACCCTTCTCTGGTGGCCGCAATAGTCTAAAAAATTCGCTTTATTTCGTGCATTAAATCCTAGAACTTATAGTCAGTCGAGATCGATTAGGATTGTGTCATGAAGCAAAAGAGCGAACATTAACGGGACGTGAACACGTTCCTTGTATTTCCTTTTCGGTCATCCTCTGCATTTGTAATTATTCCTCGAGTAGAATGGTAGTCAAGATGATGGGATAATGTGCTCATGTCTGCAGTGTTGCGCGAATTTTACAAACGTTTTAGCGCCTCTCAAATTACTGGAGTTATGGACATTTTGTTTAAATTGGCAGTATCCTCAGCTCTCGTTTGAAATATAGAATCTCACGAAAAATTTATTAATTTTTTATCGGGTTTGTTTACCGTAACGGGGAAGTAATCGTCTAAAGCGCCTCGAAGGTAGCATTAGAGGTTTATCAAAGAAAATTCTAGTTGTGAAGGTAAACGGTAATCCCTTTACTTGTGTCCGTGTTACAGAATTCATTACGTTAGACTATTGACTAACGTTTGCTTTACTTGATGCCGCACTTTTAAGTTCGCTTGTTGAATCAATCATATATTATTTTTTTTTATAATTTCAATTTAATGACTGCTCGCATCTAATAGTGATCAACGTTTCATCTGAAAAGCCTAAAGGTGTTTTCTTAACGAATTTGATCAAAGTCCAAACTGAAAAAGAGTTGATTCGTTTCCCGTTCATTACTGCCGAGTAATGAAGTTTTTATTTCATGATTGTGAAATTTAGTCGAGTTCGTAGTGAAGTGTTCACACGCCGTATAGCTTGAGGAAGCTGCGACTGAAAGCAGTCCCTCCGTATTATAGTGTTCATCATAATAGAGAATCATTGAATCGAAGTGTCATTTCTGGTGCATTCGAAGTTTTCTAACGCATTGAAGCGTGTACCGAATGAAAATAATCTAGGTGTTTTAGTGAACCTAGGACGCAGTTTCTCAAACGCATTTATTTATATAGCTGTGTACATTGCTGAGTGCCAATATGTGCTCGCAGCGTCCAATGTGAACGTCCACTTTCTGCCGTCACGACTGGATGGACATGACTGGTGAGTACTCAGTTGAAATCATTTGAATTATACTGCTTTTTGTGGACCTCTCATTTGGTGCAAGCGTTCTCAAACTCAGCTTGTGAATTTGATGGTGAAGGGCCAGTTCAAGTAACTTAATGGAACAGAGCTTCTGTTTGCTTTATTTGCTGCCTCACAGAGATCACGTTATAAAATTCGAGGCCGAGTTTACTTGCTCCTTGTGCTATTGCCTCAAAGTTGTGCAGCAGGGTTTTCAGTTGCTTATTTTTATCAATGAAAAAATTTTATTTAATCAACATTGTGAGATCACATTCGTAACTGTGATTTCTTGCAAAACCGTACCTTCCCAAGCAACATGGGCAAAATTAAACTCACTACTACTCCAGCGGCTCCAGCTGGGGCAGAGTTGGGGTTGAGAACTGTTGTACCATCCCTCAGAATTGTGGGCAGCGGTACCGGTCTGCAGTGACTCGAATTCAACGCTTGTCTTGTATTGATATTTCTTGTAGAGTAATGGATGTAAAAATTTGCCTGTATTTTGCTCACCAATAGGAAATCAAGCAGCATTTCTAGATAATTTCTTGTTAGAATTTATGTTGTAATTTGACTAAATAATTGAAAGTTTTGAAGCATTGATTATGTTGCAGTTTGACTAAATGCATTCAGTCTTTCGGGTATTTTTCAAAAATTCTGAGCACATTTTACTGGCAGCGTTAGAATTTGATGCTTGTACTTCAATACCAAACACCTAAATTATTTTAAAGTTATATCTCACTGAGACAGTTTTCGTCTGAAATGCATTATACATACATATTCGGTCCCTATTCTTCTGTTGATTTTACCTATAATTTGTATTTTTAAAATCAATTTGCACGATTTTTTAACTCAGTGAGATATTCAGTGAACGGTCTTGAACTTTTTCTTTTTTTCGCTCAATTGAAGTTTAACTTCAATTTTAAATATCATTTGCAGACCGGACTGTAGCTCAATTCCTTATGTAGGTCAAGTTGATACCTGGAAATTTGAATTAGCTTAAGTTTTATTTTATTATATTGAAATGACTGTTATTTTCATGTTCTAACATTTGTATGAAAATTTAGAAGTATGTTATATTTGTGATCATTTCACTACCATCCATCACATATTCTCATTCTTCACGACTTTCTTCAACTTTCTTGCAGGAGTCATTTACCTCTGACGTGCAACACTCGCATGTTTTATTTTTATAGATTTTCATGCATTCCTCTTATTTCAATTGTGCAAGTCTCAGATTTTCGAATAACCAAGCTTCACATTCCTCACTCGGATAATATTCTATATTTTTCTCCGTCATCGTACAATTGCTTTTTAATTACCTGTACTAAAATGTTCGACCGTGAGCCGACATTCTTTTCCTGGTAATTATTCGTGCACCCGATGTTACGGTAATCTCGACACACTGATTTAATTGTATAAATTTTCCCCCAAGTTTTGTAATTTTCAGGTGTATCAATTTTCTTATGTAAATTAGGGCCGACCAATATGAGTTTCAGGTTTAACTGTGGATTACATTGCTGCTGAGGGTTTTTAAGCATCGCAGTTAACGTTTTAACGATACTCCATATTAGGTCAGATTTATGATCTTTGAGCCTCAATATATTCGGAGTTGTCTGAACTTTACGAATTTACTCTAATTATGTGCTAGCTTTCTTATTTTAGAAATAAAGTAGAATTATTTCATCAACATTTATTATTAACAAATTACGGAAGTGATCAATTTCGCAAGAAAATTTCCAACTTTTAGTTTATATGAAGTTCCGATATTAGGTAGAGTCAGGGTTAAAACTTATCTGATTTGAAATTTCATTTTCTGAACAACCGAGTTATTGTCTTCTGGTAGATTTGTTAAACATCTCGGGAAGATATTCCTCAGGCAATACTGCGCTCCCGTGTGCTGGTAAAGTCATGGCGAAAGTAAGTAATGTTGTGGTTTGTACTCGTATATTAACCTACAAATTTGGAAAATAATTACCCTGGCTTTCACTTCATTTCTTGTGCCTACGAAAAGTCTGTGTTTTAAAATACCGAGTTTTTGGTTATCATTGTCTTCATAAGATATAAATTTTTGTTTGTTCTAGAATACACTGAAAATGTGTCTACATACGAGTATCTCGTGCTTTGGGGCCCACTAAATAGGTGCATTATCCGTTTTGAAGTAAATTTCTACCATGGAAATTCTTTCCTCCTGTGCTAGTGTCTAAAATCGGGACGATGAGTGGCATTCTGTCATCAGCTGTCAATTTCGTAGTTCTTGCGCTGTATTTATCGCTGCCCTGTTCTATTGAAAACATAATGTGGCACTTGAGAATTGCGGCCACATTCAGGACTAATTTATTCAGTGGAATTACGAGTATAGGTGATCTTTTTCATGTACGAGCTAAGTAAAAGTTCGTAAGCTTTACGTTTTGTTGACCCGTTTGTTACTTCTGCTTTGTTCAAGTTCGAATTTTCAAGTTCAATTCGAATTTTGTTATAGCTACTCGTTCAAGGAGAACGTACACTGAAAGAGAATAAAATTCATCGTGGGTGTAATTTTCTGACATTAAGCTGTGATTTATTTTCACAGGTTTCGCACAATTTAATTCGGTGAATAAGAACTATCAAATCATTTAGTGTGTGGCCTGGGGCATCGTAATCTTGAATACGTTACAGCACTCCGCTTGGTGAAAATGATGAGCATGTAGCCCGTTATCGGGTTACCTGGGTTTTATTGCAACCCTGCCATTTTAGCCGTTCGGATCTAAAACATTTCTTAATGATAGAAAAAATACGGAAGAGTGAATAATTTATTTTACTAAGTGATATTAATGGTGTTGACAGTGCTTGATGAAGCGATTCGGATTGAAGCTCGTTAATGATTTTGAGTGCCTAGAATTCACATTTGTTTGAGGTTCCTTGATCTTCTGGCGCTTCTGGAGGCAGATCTCGTCACACTGCATTGGCCTCTGGCTGCTGGGTGCGACTCCAGCTGACGATATTTCTCACCTATTATTGCTATGCGTTACTCTTTGGATGTTGTTCTTTTGACGTCAGTTTGGAAGCAATCATTTTCATTAAAGCTTACGTTCCTAGTTCGTGAACGACTGCATTCTGCTCTTTCCACTTCAGAGTTTTGAACTGTACGAACCTTCCTGGTAGATCTCACGTCCAAGAATGCGCGTCTCTCTCCTTTGTTCCACACTTTGCCTCCGGAGTGGGTCTTATATGGTACACGCGATCATCTAACCTAACCTAATGTAACCAAAGCACTACCATGTATCAATACAAATTTTCGAGTTTCCGTCTAATTTGTGTTCATCAATCGAACAAGCTAGTTCTTATTAGAAAGAAAATTAGTAGAGTAACCAAATTTGTGAAACCAAAATCCTTCATTTTTAAATTCACAGTAAATATTTCACGGTATGTAATTTTACCTGCGTGGAGAATCGGAGTCAAATTGTTAATAGTCACTCGTGGGTCTCGACCTTCATCGTGACGGAGATCAGAGAAGATGATCACCTGACAGACACTTGCCGTAGAGTACCTGCTTAAGAAGATCACACGGAGTACCTCGTGAGGTTTTGCATTTGTGCGTGACTGTTTTTAAATATCTCGAATACGTCTTTCATCGCTCTACTCGTTATTTGTACGTCGTAGAATGAAATACTTCAAAAAACTGTTTTTGTTTCATGATTTCAAGCTACATACTCTTTGTGACGTGTCGCTACTCCTATATGTTTTTTATTATTTCCCATTTTTAATCGTACATGAACGATAGATTGCATATATGTTTTTTTTAAAGGTGTGGGAACTAATTTAAACTTTACCAAAGTTGAAAACATAAGTTTAGGTTTTCTGTGCAGTTTGTGCAGACCTATTGCATTGGGAGGCTTTAGTTCCCAGCATGTTGAAAATATCAAACAGCTTGGTATCAATTTTAAAAAACCGTAATTGTGAAAAACATAGTTTCAATGTACCTTACAACAGTATGTTGATAAACTATTGCGAAAGAAATTTTGTCACCTTCACAATTGCTAGAATAAAATGTAAATTAGATGCAGACAATAATATGAACTTGATAACAAAATCTCATTAATAGCAGTGCAAAACACTCGTGTGTCATGAAAGCAGATGAAATAAAATGTATAAGATGACTGTTTGGTACACATTTAAGGTCTCCTCGAGCGCTCACCGCTGCTCAGGAGCTTCACTCTCAAGTCTTTTTAAGACGAGCGGCTCAGTGCTGGCTTGGTTGCGCCTAATTTCGACAGGATGGACTGCTTTATCTCGAGGACCTGACGCTCGCATCCTGAAGAGACGTGTGCATATTTGAGCGCCCGTATGCGTGTACGTGCGTCCCTCAACGTTGTGGCTGTGCGGAAGCTCGCACGTTTCTATATAGAACGTGTGCACGTGAGCTCTTTCGTTCGGTAATGGGGCTTGTAAATCGTTCAGAAAACGGCGTGGGAAATTTAGTGTAAGGAAATTCAGGGTTGGTAACTATGATTTTGTGTAATATGATGGAAATTCGTGCGTATGTTGTTAATGGGGTGGTATTGGAAAGTCTATTCAATGTCCGGAGAATGGCAGCAGGCTTTGCTAGAAATCGACACCAAAGCATTTCCTTTTCGTCTCGGTATTTTCGGAATGAGAAATAAGTTAAGGTATTTTATTCGAAACCGTTCATGACAGTTTTTCTGTTAATGCTTTCAATAAGCCTTTTTAGGCTGTCTTCGTTAATGCTGCAAACTGGCACGTAGTCTTCCTGAGGGTGCCCGTGCTTCCGAGGTTTTAGCGCTGGTGCGCGTGTCTGCGAAAATTTACAGTAAAGGTTATCTGCGCGTGGCTTCCAAAATATTCGAGACGACTTACCATATCCGTACCCTATCCTGCAGTGGGTACAGAGGCGCCCTTGCGTACAACTTTAGCGTGGACACAGATAATTCCCTTCTTTTTTTAGATGGACAGTTGGTTTAAAGACGAGCTCAACTGTATTCAAAATGAATTTAGTTAAGGATTCACGAGCGGGTAATGTTTTCCATCGCTAAGATTAGTTTCAACGTCGGAAGAAGGCGCTTCCGCACGGTGTAAATTTAAGCTGAAACTCGTAATTTACATGTACGACCTCAACACTTGTACGGACTTGTAATTGTGGTCGTGTATTTAAGTACTTACTACGTTGAATATACAAAGAATGTTGTGCCCACTTCCCTTGTATTACCTAGGCGGAGAATCGTAGTCAAAGTGTTAATCTGTTTGATGGCTTCTGATCAAAACTAAGATTTTCAAATTATGCTTATCATCATCGACTGTATTTTTTAAGTTTTAGAGCTGGGTAAACAAAAGTTACATATTCACAATTCTTTTTTACTCTATTGTACGCTGAATAACGGGGGTGATGTATGATTAGATTCCCTCTCCACTTCGTTGATATGTTGCTGCTGCATTGACCTGATATAGGGTACGATAGGTTAGAAAAGCTATATATTGATGCATAAAGTACGGGGGTGAGCTCACTAGAAACTGAAGAATAACGGTAATTGGCGTAGCTGTATTCCTTAAGACATATTCGTATAAGCGGGGAATAAATTTTCTTGTATACGTTGATTATTGAAAACCAAGGACAGATACTTGTTAATAATTCTCACATTTGTTTTTTCAATGTTTCTTACAAGGCTTTTTAAATTTGGTCTTAGTCGGCGGTGAGAATTTCCGAAAAGCATTTCAAATTTCTCCTGAGATTTAAATTTGTATTAGTACCGAGCTTTCAATCAACGTCACGATGGTTTTAATTGAGGGCAAGCGGAATTGTATGAAACAAAGTTATGAATGAAGACCAATCATGACTTGGATCGAAAGCTCCCCACTTTTGTAGGTATAAATCTCAGAACAAATTAGAAATTAAATGTCCTATCAATTATGAAACCTGAAAGTCATTCAACTTTTGGTATCTTATAAAGTATCTTATATACGAAGGGAAAGTTTGAAATGTCATGTATCAGGAAAATGAGTGCAGCGTGCGGTCGAAACAAGCACACTGTAAGCTAATGGTAGGTTGCTGCTCGACAATTGAAACGGCTTCTCTAACAGCGAGTCTGGTCGGGTTGTAGTAGCGTCGAAGAATGCTGCTAGTTTCCTCCAACATTGGACGCGTCAAGTTAGTGTTGTGGCTAAGGTTCATATGCATTTTAGGTGCACTTGAACCTAGATGGCAAATCAATATCCGGCTTAAAGTCGTCCTTGATTAAGCATTGTGCATTCTTAAAATACTAGTAGACATGCCTTGCCAAAAATAGCGCGACAAATAATATTAAATTCTTGAGATGCCCTCTTATTCACGGGACTGTACTATTTTTTAAGGGTGAATTGGAGAACATCCGAGAAATTATATCCCTCGGGGGATGGCTTAGGCAGTCGGGCTAGGCTAGTTAGGTTTGTCTATCGTGCTATGGGGACTGGTGACAGTTTGTCTATCGTGTGCTATGGGGACTGGTGACAGTTAGTCTATCGTGTGCTATGGGGACTGGTGACAGTTAGTTAGTCTATCGTGTGCTATGGGGACTGGTAACAGTTAGTTAGTCTATCGCGTGCTATGGGGACTGGTGACAGTTTGTCTATCTTGTCCTATGGGGACTGGTGACGCGTGGGTGCACTGTTATTGTTCTGAAATAAATAACAGAGAAAAGATGATTAATTCCAACACGGTTGACATACAGTAAATCGTTGGGTTTTCAATGCCTCATTACTATTGCCGTGTGAGGAATATGGGATTTAAGCTTATTTTTCAAGGAAAGTTGTCAGTGGCTTGGCGAAAATCAGTTTGCCTTAGCCGGGAGTTGAACCCTTACTTTCCAGCTGTGGGCCCAGCACTTTACCAGTGATCCACGTAGCGCGCTGTAGATAGGACTCAGGAAATTCTGTCTTTTGTGCCCATTTTACTTCCTCAAAAAAAAAATTTTCACTCCTTGTATTTCTTCTATGTCTTTCCTTCCTCTTCATTCTTAATTTGCTGTTTCTGTGCTCAGAGGATCTTGTATGCGAATAGATAGATTTCTCATTTTCTACAGTCCCTACTAAAAGGTCCCTTCTTTTTCGGTACAACATAGTCTGAGTCACTGAAGCGCCGCAATCTACACCACGAGTACTACTACTGCTTCTCAACCTGCCGTATCTATGCGCAGGGAACCTTGCGTGGAGACACACTTGTACAGAGATTTCATGTTCTCCAAAGTTCAAATGTAGAAATGGTCACTTCTTTTCGCTCTCTCTGGGTCACATTTCATGTGGCAAGAGAGATTTAAACTAACTAAGAAGCTAGTCTAAAATAATCTGAGAAATTATTTATCTTCCTTCAAGTTTTTGAGTTATTATGCTGGACTCAGTTTTAATGAGCAAAATTTTGAAAAATTCGACAGGTATGATAAAAGTATAGAAACTTGATTTTTAAACAGACCATGTTTTAAAGTGTACTGTGTAGCATGACTTTTGTTACTGACAATCGAGTGTAATATCCGATCTCATTGTATTGCAAAATAACGAGAAAAACGTTCATTACTTCTATGAAATTCTGCTTCTATATTGTATGCGGGCTGCTTCTATTTCTGTTATGTTAAAGAACCGTATATTTGAATTTTCGTTGACCTGGCCACAAAAGCAAGGTTCTAGGATTCAAATTATCATTTCTATTTTGTCCCTAAGAATTGAGAAATGATGGTTTGAACCGAGACACGAAACACAAATAAAATTAGGAAAAGTGAGACCAACGAATAGATGAAAAACATTTCCTGGTCTTCTTTTCCTCAACAAATTTCCCCTTCCCAATGGAAGATCAATATCAGAAATAAAAGCCAGATTTTGTTAGTGTTATCGCAGGCATGAAGGTGACGGTGCGCTGCTAGCTCGAGGTGGTGAGGCTGGTGTGCGCCACCCAAAACACAGAGCTCACATAAAACGAAATCACTTTTGTATTAGGAATATGTTGTGCAAGAAGAACGCGCAAGAGATTCGCAATCCACTTTGAATTCAATTAATTGGGTTTTATGTGATGCTTTATTCTGGCTTGAGCGCTTGATAAGAAATAGTATCTATTTTCATGAATTTTATAGTGAATTGTAGCTAATGAAGCAAACTCTTCTGATCGCTGAAAGTTAATTCAGAAAGTTTTCAGTCGCTAAGCTTCAATCGATGTATTCCTTTGTTGGCGTAATTCTAGTAACTTCGTTGTCGTTCAGGTTTTATTAGTTTGGCGAAAAGATCTGGCATAAGGGTATTCGATAGTGATTTTACCTAAGTAAGTTGAAGCAAATTAAAGCTATTTTCAGAAGTCTCTCCCTGGATTTGTGAGATGCTGCGTCTGAGAGCAGTTCTTACTTTTGAACAATTTTGCCTCACTCTAAATAAATTAGAAATTTATTTCCGTTCCAACCATTGATGAGTGTCAGAAACATTTTCATTTTGCATTATACTTTCTTACAATGATCAGAGCACTTTTGAATAATATTTCGAGGTATCAACATCTATCTAAGTAAATCTTCAATCAAAGCTACTATTACAATCTATCTATTTTATCCTGCCGTTTTAAATATCGCAGACTTGAATATCTTGAAATCTTTAAGACTGTTTCGGAATCATTCATTTTCCATCAACGTTTCGATTTAGCCAACCATTTCCCCTTCCATTGAAAAGATGAACTTCTCATGCCTGATTCATATTTGTTCGCTAGAACTCTTCGTTGCGGCGATTGACTCATTTCTCTACACGCCAACTCCGGCGGAGCTCGTGCGTGTGGTCTCAGGGGCAGCGAAGCGTTTTGGCACTCCATGCTTTTTGGCTCCTCTCCACTCGGACTAATTTGGATATGGCTTTTGGAAGACAACGGGCACGACGCGAACGATTCATGGTGTTTGGAAGTTTTACGTGTTCTTTTCGTGTAGGATCTGAATGCAATCAACACTGCGTAGGATCTGAATAGGCGAGTCTTATGTGAAGACTAAGAAGTGAAATTATCTTGCGTCACCGTGTCTTACATTTTACGGTTGCATAGATAGTTCCTAACTTCGGGATTAGTGTTAAATTGTAGAACTCATTTATTATTTATTCGGTGTAATCGGTAGAGAAGAAACAATTCACCTTCACGATGCTACGACTATCTTGACTATCGAATGGGATTCCATCATTGATGATGTATTGTTGTTGCTCCTTGATTGATTTCAATGGCTTATTAAATAAACTCGTGTGCACATCTGTGACGTTAAGTGAAGGAAGGCCTTGTGCACCGCTGTGAGGGGGCGGCTCTCACTCCCACTTCCCACCCGCCGCACTTGTGTGGGGCACAAGGGCGCTCTGTCCCTCTGAAGGTGGCTTTGTCTAGGGGCAGCTAAGGGCCTCGAGGTAGAATTAAGGTCTAGGGTAAGGACTAGGACTCATTCCTGAGGGTGGTTTTGTCTAGGGGTAGCTAAGGGCCTCGAGGTAGAATTAAGGTCTAGGGTAAGGTAAAGGATAGGACTCATTCCTGAGGGTGGTTTTGTCTAGGGGCAGCTAAAGGTTTTGAAGTAGAATCAGGAAACGCCTACCCGCTGCCCTGACCTTAGTTACTCCTAGAACAGCTCTAGGAATAGGGTATGGATCTCGGAATATCAGGAATAGAATGGGTTCAAAGATAGACGAGGGGCTTATGATAAAATGTAGGTTTCCAAGGAAGATAAGAGTTTAGATAAGGGGTAAATATTTACGCATGCATAAGGGTCTAGGGACAGAATAAAGGCCAAGGACTTAATTATGAGGGTAGGATAAGTGCAATAACCATGAAGCGAGGGTCTGCGATCCTGACCATTATCGGCCTGTTGGGATCAGAAGCCTGAAGTGAGGGCCTGCGATCCTGACCATTATCCTAACAATGGAAAAGGCTCAGTGAGTAATAAATCCCGGCATGAATTGGCCGACGCATTTATCAATCCGTATTACGCCTTCCTGTCTCTTGCAATGGGTCTTTCACAGCAGCCCTCTCCCTGCACCATCACACCGTGGCACTCGCTCACCTACACTCTGAACAAATTTATGTCGATGCTGGAGACAGATACGGCATTGGAGTCATTATATGGTTCATTAGACCGCCTCGATTAAGAGGCTTTAATTTCGCGCCCTCGATTGAGAAATTCTAACCGTGCCCGCGGGAGCGTGTCATTACTGCGTGCTATTTGAGCCGTGCGACCTCGCAAGTTCTCGGACTTTTGGTCTTCAAAAGTGACCTTCCAAGGTATTTCTTTAAGGTAGCATCCGTTGTGAATATCACTTTCATCAATCATGGAACAAATTTCCTACTGGACAGAATTGTCAAAAAAGAGAACTACTTACCTCTAATTAGGTGAATTCGTCTTGTTTTAAACGTACTCAATTTGGTCATTTAATGAAATTTGAAGCCTCAATAGTATCCGCTGCTTGATAGTTTTAACGAGTTACTTATTTTTGACAGTATTCTTCTTTTCTTAACAGGGTTGTTATTAATTACCAGTGTTTGGATCTAATTCTTTCCACGGAACGTTTTCAGTCATCCATCTTGGAGGTCTTCATCAATTAATTAACACACAAGGTATGAATCGTAACTATGAAGTACGGTGAATAAATTTCATTTATGATAAGCTTTCTCATGATATTTTTAGTTAAGAATACTTTTTCAAGTGATCAGGACGATACCCCGCGGAATTTTTTCATATGCTATATTATTTTTTTGAAACTAAATTTGGCTCAAAAAATCCCGTTTGCATGTTGTACATGTCCTGTTTTTTACTTTCAACATTGGTGATACCGCTTGATTGTTAACTGGCCCTGCTGTGCTGTTGGAGGTCCTCTAATAAAATACCAATACCTATATTTACATTAATTACACCTACAACTGAGGTTTAATGGGGGTAATGAACATAGTTGTATCAGGTTAAGTCGGCGCAATTTGCGTTGTAATTGCCATATGCGCGTTGATTATTCCGAGGGCCCAATTAAGCTCTCTAATTGCTCGTATCTGGCGTAGCGGCGAGCGCTGACCTTTATGGTTGTATGTTCACAGCAAAATTTACGAAACGCGTTACTTATTTTTGACAATTTAATGCTTGCACTATCTCAGGGACAGGTTCTCAATGAGTCCCGTTGTGTTGGGGCTGTAACCTAGATTGGTCTTCAAATAGGGTTCGAGCGAGAACAGTGCTTTAGCTACGGGTAGTATTTGGGTTGATTTTGCGTATTTTATTCAGATATTGTGGTCTTGGTCTGTTGGATGTCGGAGGCGATTTTTTCTTCGCATTTTTCTTGTGTTTCGTTTGCAAATAAACTTTTCAATCATAGGCGAATATTAGGATGTGTGATCTTGGAATATCGTCTTTCTTAAGTTATTTTTTCTTTTGAACATTGTTGTGATCCGAATTATTATCATTGCCGCCTAAGTAGCAGTATAACACGCATTATTAATATTTCATCCAGTCTAGCTGTGCTGTAATTTAGCCCACATTTCTTCGCATACGCAATGACCTTGCGATGAAATTTTTCATGAAGCGAAGGTGAAAAAATACCAGGTTTAATAAAATTTTGTTATTAAATTTGTTAGTCATTGAAGTTATTGTCTAGCTTTGAATACCTTCATGGGAATTCGTAGCAGTTTTGAATTACAACACCACCTATCTAACTAAATTTCACTTTCGTCTTGTCCGTGGATTAAAGCATAATATCACGTTTATTTGCTACTAAATAATATGGAAAAAATATTTATACGAGAGTTTCGCTTTTATGATGTCTACGAATTTTAAAATTTGCTTTTTTTCAACATAATACCAGTAATTTGATACACTTGTGATACAAAAACAAAGTTCCTTGCTAGTGATGGTTTATTTCTCTCGCTCTGCTGAGAAAGAAGTTTGGAAACGCCACTAAATCGCCAGGAGCAAAAGTCACGGGACAAAGGGTAGTGAAGTGACGCGGCCGTGGTTGCAGAGCTGCGGGCATGTCCCGCAGGTGCCTCTGTCTTGTGCGTCGTCCAAATTTTCACTGTATATGCCTGCGTAACTACAGTTGTACAGGGTTTTTGACGCCGTAAAACGAATTGACTTTAAGTTCACTTTTCGGACCATCTGGTGGTGAGAAAGTGTTCGCTATATTATTTTAATGTCATCTGTACCCACTGCTTCCTGTCCAATAGCTGTTCTCAGAAATCCGTTTCTCCGCGAAACTGTTCACGTTTACACTCGCCCTATGAGCCTGTGGCCGCCAGTCACGTGAGCCGTGACAGAGTCCAACTAACCCAGGGCGAGACGTCCAACCTCCTATTTGCTCTCGATGGCTCGTTTGCATGTAGAGTGAGTTTTGACGAAAGCTCAGACCCTGGTAAACGTGTTTTTGATAGAGACCTTCGGAGTCAATTCTTGACAATGCAATCTCCAATACCTTCGTGAGCTCTTCGATAATTTTTTTCAGTTCTCCCCGAAGGTTGAAAAGATTAGCGGTATTGAGCTCCCTTATGAATCGGTTCTGAAAGAAGCTCATGTGTTTATTCCACTAGATATTTATTTGCATAAGGAAAAATTCAGTTCAACTTTTCTATACTATATCAGTTATGGTTATATACTGTTTTACTTCATTGTTCAATACGGAAGAAATTAAAATTCCGGTTCTAAAATCAGGTCATACTTATCTCTCGCGTACGCATTGGTAGTGAAGAACAAGGATGAAATGTTTTGCTTAACCTTTCTTCCAGATGTTGAGCAGTGTTTTTTAAACTTGGCTTTAACCTAAGACTTGATTACACTTTAAAATGCATGTCTGATGAAACTTTTCCAAGGACTCTTTTTTACCAAAACGTACTCCGTCGAGCTTTTCGGGGAAATTCTCCAAGTCAGGATATTAAAAAGGAATTTTTTGCTAGTCCTGCTTAAATAAAAGAACGCTTGCCAGGTGCACCGGGGCTGAGCTGTCACGTAAATTGTTAGTTTTCTGCAGTTCAGGTGGTAAAAGAGAGAGAGAGGGCCAGCACAATTCGAACGAATTTGTATTTTGTGTACCGTAAGAAACTTGAGTTCAATTTTCTTTTAGATTTTGAATTGTCTTTTAGATTTTGAATTGTCTTGCAATTTAGAATTGTCTTGCAATTTAGAATTGTCTTACAATTTTGAATTGTCTTGCAATTTTGAATTGTCTTGAAATTTTTGAATTGTCTTGCAATTTTGAATTGCCTTGGCATTTTGAATTGCCTTGGCATT
>VOMN01083059.1:0-54067 GCA_014899125.1 Orchestia grillus | reverse complement strand
AAGTCTCTCATCACTCCTGTTGACATTGGGGTCGGGCGGCGAGCGTAGTAAGTCTCTCATCACTCCTGTTGACATTTGGGGTCGGGCGGCTAGCATAGTCTCTCACTACTCCTGTTGACATTGGGGTCGGGCGGCGAGCGTAGCAAGTCTCTCACTACTCCTGTTGACATTGGGGTCGGGTGGCGAGCGTAGTAAGTCTCTCACTACACCTACTGACAAGATTCGTTTTCGCTCATACTCTAGTGATTCACATTCATGTAGGAACAGTGACGTCGCTGCAGAGACTAGCGAATCGCAAATTTGAACATCTCCAATGACACCAAGTGTGCAATTTCGAGCTGATCGTTTCCTTAAGATGAGTCTAACTCCGATATAATAATACAGAGAGCTCATTGTCTGTATCAGTTTTTAGCAGAAAATCACGACTATATTTTTTTCACTCGTCTTTGCAGGCTTCCAATATTTGCTATGTATCCAATATAATATTGACTTAATGCGACTAACTGATCATGCCTCCCAGAACTGATCCTAGCTGAAACGAACCGAATCCAAAATGTTTTCAGGCTGAAAATGGCAAAATGTTTTGACAGCATCTCGTTTCCATCAGGTTAAAGTTGTTGAATCAACTTTTGCCATAGTTTCAGCTGTTTAACACGACAATGGGACTTGAAATAAACGGACTATGAGTTAGCATTACTCAATTGTTCAATGGAAATCTAGCACCTAATAAACATTTTGGCAGAACGTCTGTTTGTGGTCTCTGAGATCTGCTTCAATTAATGGCCGAGAACGAAATTCAGTCAATTTCCAAGTATGGGATGAACGTTTCCATGCAATGAATGTTAATTCCGCATCTATACCTGGTCCACGTACACCTTTATGAACAGCTTCCATGCGACTAGGTTCATAGAGATTATAAATATTGGGTTTTCTTCCGATTTTGTATTAACTTCTTTTAAAAATATATATGCTTATGTCGAATTAGAGGCAGTCACATATGACGAAACACCGTAATATGACCAATTTTCATATTATTATTATTTTCAATATTATTACCGAGCTTGAAATCCTACAAACTTGGAAGCAATTTCGAACATAAAAAATCTTAATTATTTCATGATTTAATTTTTTGTGTATGCTAGAAATGAACGGAGAGCAAAAGACTTTTCTCACTGAATCTGTAACATGACGCAACAATTTATCTAACAGCTCCTCCTCGACGCCGAAAAATGAAGCAGTATCACCAGTCTTCACCCGAAATATATCTTCCTGACGAGGTGAGTGTAAGCCTGACTCGCATGCAATGTAGGTGGTCGTCATTCGACGTTAGTACCATCAAAGGGGTGAACGCAGCAATGCAACATCTAAAGAATATAAAAAAAAATTGATTTTTGCATATCAAGTAGAAACGGGACTCTTAATGTATAAACTCATTCAAATTTGTGTTGTCAGATGGTCACAGTAGCACTTTTACTGCTGCGAGAGAACAACATCCTAAAAAATTCACCTAACACCTGAATGTCTATCATGGCTTACATGAAATAAAATTCAAGTTTCTGACAACGCTATGGTATATTAATATGTAAAGTCAGCGAGTGCAAATGATGCCATCAATAATTTCTTTACAGCCAGACGTACATGGCACGAAAGATATCCTTCTATCGCCCTAAGAGGGCCAACATTTACAGAATTCTTGAAACTTGACACAGGTCAGAGCGCTGCTCTCCATGGAAATCTGAGGTATGAAACACTTTCCTCCAATCAAAAGATTAAAACTAGATTGCACATTTAATCAAGTGAATGCTTATCGTCGGCGTCCTATTTCCTTAGAATAGTTCAGGGGCCGAAAACTTCGCCACGTTCCAGCTGTTCCTGCACAATGAAATGAATTTCGGGCGCACCTGAAGCGAGACATGTTATTTTGGTACCGGAGTATCTACTTTTTCTCAAGTGAAATGCCACTTACTATCTAGGGAATCCATTTTTGGTTAATGTTTTCTTTCACAATATTTAACGTGACTATAAATTCAGCTTATCAGTTATTTTTTTGCTGGTCATACATGTAGCTGCTGATGGCCTCACCTTTAAATGAATGTACTTTTTACAAACTGTAATAATTTAATCACAAATTGAACCCAATTTACGGTTGATTTTGATTCCTTTGTCTAGTCTTTTGCCAATTTAGTTTTATGCTCGAATGTGAGACAATTAGATAATATATTCAGTCTGAAATACCATGAACATACTGAATTGGTCCCAATTCTTTAATTCAACTGAAAATATTACAGTCGAACTTCTGGAACGACCAAGAGATAAACTCTGTAAAATATTAGTCTCAGTGATACACTCACAGAAGTAAACTTTATCTTGAGATACCTTACATTGTCTACAGTGCATCAGTTTCCAGGTAGGAAGTAAATTATCACATGGGCCAACGTCACACAATTATTATATACTGTGTGGTCGCCTGAACACAGAGCTGCTTCGCTGGGGTGCAGGAGGCGCTAGCGCTTCAAGCAAGGCTCGCCGCAACCAACGTGTCTGTGGGAACCGGCACTTTGCTCAGGTGAGTCAGGTTACAAACAAATAATGAGAAAATATTGTTTATTTCAGAGATAGCAATAATATCAATTCGCATATACGGATCTAGAGGGCATAAAAGCTTAGTATTGCATTGGGAATTCCATTGAATTTTGAAGCTTTGTTGTAAATCACAGCTCGACGTTATAAACCCTCTATCCAGTTCATGAAATGTTTTGGTTTTCACAGGGGCATACTAACCCCTCCACAGTACCGCCAGCTGGAGGCGTGCCCCGTGCTCAAACTTTACGCCTGCTACTGACGCCTCCTGACACTCTACTCCCCTGCTAATTTGTGCGGAGCTGACACTCTACGTCTGCTGATTTGTACTGTCCTGCTACTGATTTGTGCGGGGCTGACACTCAACGCTTGCTGCTGACAACTGACTTAGGCGGGGCTGACACTCGACCTCTGGAGCTAACAACCTTCCAATTAAGGCAATGTTTTCTTCTTTGGGGTACCAGAGCAGCCATTGGATCAACGTTCAGAAGTGTCTCAATTAGCGCTCAAGAGTATATGCCTTCGTACACACGCCGAAAGTCAAGTTAGCTAATGAAACAAAACCCGGGAACTTCATCATCAGTTTATCTGTTTGCATTTGTAGGTTTGTTTGCAGCAAATTCTTTGTTTATTCGGGAGTCAGGTGTTGAACGCTGAACTGAAATAAGCAATTAGGTCAACAATTCAACATGGCACAAGCACCATTAGAGAGGGAGCGAGACCGCCTCGGCCCAGTGGCCGTCTTCAAGATCTCTTGAAAGCGAGTTTCTGCAGCACCAAAAATCTTGCCTTCCCCTTTTCGATTTGTTTAAGTACGTGCTTGTAGAATACGTTAATAACAGAATAAGATTTGGTGTATCACTTGGATTGCACATTGTCGTTGTTCCGAATATTTATTCATTCCATGTGCTCCAATTTTTGAAAAATCGTCTGTATTTTGCTTCGTGGTAGTACGATTTAATTACAATTGCTATATTTTAGAAGTATTTCAATTTAAATACCTAGAGATGTACTATCATTACTGAGGCAACAAAACTTGAATGTAGTAATTAAAAACCAAGTTTTGCTTTAGCTCACGTAAGAATTCTCAAGAAAACGATAAGGAATATTCTCTTATTTTTCTCCTGAACCTTTTTTAATGGCGAGTAACTTTTTTATGGTCTAAACCAATTTTCAATAAAAAAAAGTCCGAAATTGTCTAGTTACGCGATAAATAACCGAAGCTTAATTAATTAAGAGTAATAAGAGGCGTTGGCACACGGTGACCTGTGGGGCGCTACGAAGCCAAGTTGCATTATGGACTAAGAAGTCGCAGGTTCTGATCAATATAAGAAGCCGTTGGTCGTAATTTAATTTATTTCCAAATTTTACGTCCTTGATGAAGAACAGAAATTATAGTCTATTAAACATGTACGTACAAATTGAAGCCTAGAACTACGGGTCTCTCACAACGGGTAGGATACACCATGTTATACTGAATTCATCTAGTTCCTTTTGAACATGTCTAGAATTATTTGGAGAGGCAAGTAAAGGTTGGAGCTGTCTTAATTGTTCTACCTAAGTAAAGTTCAACTTTTTAGAAGCAATTATTACTTCAATACAAAGAACCATAAATTTTGTGTTACCTTTAATCCGAAATTCGTCTTCCGAGCTTTGAAGCTATAATGCATAACAATGAAGATAATTTATTGGTTTGAGACCGCTAGCCACTTCGAGAAATAACAGGCTTCAAGTTTATGGCAGGACGAGTAAGTGGTTCGCAGCTTCCCAGCATTCTCGAGAGTAACCTCTGTTCATCTGAAGCTTGAAAATCCCTAAATTTTTTCCTGGTAATCTAGCAGGATTTTTTCGAGTGCGCCATAATCAGAGAAGCCTGCTGCTCAGGGGAATAACATGCTCAGAAAATATTTACGATTTTTTTATTTTTATGCAAAATATGAAAGCTCAACTGGAAACCATAAGCTACAACTTTGCAGAATATAGTCTTTCATAGTTGAATTATTCCTAAATCGTATTTAACTTTTCGTGGCCAGCACAAATTCACACTAGGGCAATGTCAATGAGTGATCACAATTTAAAGTTTTAAGTCGACCCTCACTAAAGGGTCAAGCCTTGCTGTTCGAAAACCAGATTGGAAATTTGCATTTTACATTGTACTACAGATTTAGGAATGAACGACTTTTTCTTCAATTAACCTTGCGTGCGCATGAATAGTCGAAGCTTTCGTGGGCTCCACGGCGTACTGCTAACGTGATTGCTCGTAACCGAGAGGACCCAAGTTCAAACCTCGGCTCATGCACTCGAGGCATTCTCACGTAAGCAGGGAGTACTTCCCTTGGAAAATGAAGTTTAAACCACACATTCTTCACATCTCTCACCACGCCAATAGTTGTAAGGCATTGAAAACCCAAC
Organism: Orchestia grillus; assembly: GCA_014899125.1. Classification (NCBI taxonomy): domain Eukaryota; kingdom Metazoa; phylum Arthropoda; class Malacostraca; order Amphipoda; family Talitridae; genus Orchestia; species Orchestia grillus. The sequence goes on along the minus strand of VOMN01083059.1, from coordinate 49,075 downwards.
GGTAAAACGTGTTGGAATTAATAAAGGCTCTTTCCAATAGAACGAGAGCCCCTCATTATGTTGAAATTCATAAATTCCTACCGTGAAACCTTGACATCCAACAAAATTTTTCAATTAGTTTTCAAAAAGGTCAAGTAGGGAGAGTAAAAACAAAAATTGCTATAACATTTACTTGAAAAAATATAACTTCTTTAACAGACTAGATAAAAAATGGGTACGGATGCTCACCAACATTCCACAGGAAGACCACAGGACACCAGATGGTGAACCCCTCGCCACAGCTCACGGCAGCCTAGACATGGAAGGAATGGAAGTTTCTCCTTTGAAAGTCATTACTTAGAGGCAGATTCAAAATACATTATCAAAGGTACGCAAGAACTGAAAGAATACCACTTTATTTTAATAAGCGTTGGACACGTCTGGGTGGATTTTAAGTAAACCATCGTATCTTTTAACCATTCGGAAACAATTTAAGTTGGTCTTCCTAACCAGTGGATAAATCTAAAGCGCTGACAGAAGCTGGCTCACTACCACCCTCGATCCTCCACAGGACTGTAAATTGTTCAGGAAAAAATACTAAAACCTCGTCTGGCGATAGAACTGAGAAGCGTTTTCTGATTTAATGTTAATAATTTGTTACCCTACAGATTTTAAGGGTACATGTCAGAGACAATATGAACGTGCTTTTAGAAATAGGTCAGCTAGAGGTATGCAATCAAGAAATCCTCTCCCCAACTTCAGCTACAAATTATTATTTATCACAGACAAAATTGGTCTTAGGGCGAAAAGCCTTCAAGGACTTTCACTTTCATCCGAAGAATAGACCGTCTTTTTAAACCAGAAACCGTCGTCAAAGCACAGTGACATGTCTGACTGTACTGTCATTAGGTAACTAATTTCACAGGGAGGTCGAGACGTAGCGTACTCTAAAATTGATACATCATCGGCGAAAAAAGTTCTTCTCGGAGTGCTGAACCGTCTCCTGAATTTGGTTTTCTTCAGAATAGATTTGCCAGGCGTAATTAAGCGAATTTTCTTCGCTGGAAGAATATCTTCTGCTGGAGAAATATCGTCCCATAGCCTCTTGTTTCCACTATTTAGCAAGGGACCCTCCTGCTCGTCAGTACCTGCAACAGAATGAAAATGTTAGTGGATTATCTTTTCCCACTCAAAACATTACCACTTTACGACAATCATATTTACAACGAACAGAAGAGAAAGGCGACCCGGATGCAGACAGAAGTGGGCAAAATACTTGGATGAGACGAAGTAAAGTATCCAATGACTCACTCAGTTTAGCTATTTTATGTCATATAGACAGGAAATTCAAGCGTCGACTCGACCAAATAACAAAACTTATAAAGCGCAACTTATTTTCTCGTGCAAGTTCGAAGAATAGACAAGGCTGAAGAACTGAAGTGTTATATGGAAATTTACATATCGACACACGGACTCAACGTTGAATTATAGCTTACTGAAAAAGGACCCTGGGTTCGAAATGGCTTCGAAATCGCCAGGTAAGCTCAAAATCAAACCATAAAGAATGCATATATAGAAGTCAAATATTGAAACATACATTTCCGAGGAAAAATAAGCGAGGAATAAGCTGGAGATTTTGCCCACTTTTGACTTGACACACAACACTTGACACTGATGAAATTGTCGAACTGTAGTTACAAAGCTGACAAAAGGTTAATTCTAACGCAAGATCTTGTAACGTAGATACATCGCTGAGCAGTAATTTGCAGTACCCTCCGCACAGCCAACTACGTACTCATTTTTCGCATCATTCGACCAGCTGACTGCATTTGAAATGGAGACATCAAGCAACAATTTCAACGACAATGAACTTCAACTTCTTAACAAGAATGTTTTCATTTGATTTTATAGTTAACATACAAAGAAGACATTCAATCTCAATGACCAATACGAAACCAGAGAAAAATAGACTCCACAAAGATTCCTCATAACATCCCTCGTACTACATAAACTGACATGTAGGCATTGAGAGAAAACCAAGGTAAAATGAGGATCCTTATAAACTGGACGTAGGCTATCGCTCGTTGAAACCTTGTTAAAATCGTTCACTGTGGGCAAAAGAAGAAGGAAGCAGCTACTACACTGGGACTTTCATTTCCAGGTTATGAACACCTTTTGCGTTGAGGTGCAGAGCTCGGGACGTCGACACACAGCGAGTTCATTTACCTGCGCGTTTTCTACAACGGAGAGGCCACGGCTCCCCTCGCACAAGCCTTCGATGAATTGCGTCAGCTACTGAACATGAACACAAAAAAACAAACGCACATTGTATACACGAAATAATCAAGGATATTTGCAATGATTATCAAGAATTATCATATAAATGTTGCAAACATGAGTCAGAATTAGCGCCTTAGATGTTTTTGAACACAGAAAAGCATTGCTAAAAACTTGGCACCTTATGCAATGGCAAGAGAGTGTAACTGTATAGTTATGGTGAGATTATCTCAATGCTGATACTAAGACCAGTTTGACCACGCATAAGATGGCAATTTATTTCCTCGCAGCATCTTCACATAGTTGCAACGCGTCTTCCTCGTACGCCAGACGTACGAACGACAACGCATCTCGAAGAAATCCTCTTGGGGGAGTTTCAGCAGCGCCCTCAGCCACGTGTTGCGAGTAGTGCACGTTCTACGACAAATTATCACAAAGGCTCGTGAACATGAAGCGGCGCAACGGACATTGGTATTCCAATTCACACACCAATGCAAAAATCACCTTGATTGCACTCTACTTTACATGTCATGAGCTATTCGAACATGTGAATAATATTATTAATAATAGAAGTTACTCAAGTTTGAGATGGGGAAAGCAAACACCAAAGTGGAATAATTTACATTTTGATGATGCGACACTGACAGCAAAATAGCTAGCCAGTATACTTACCACAACCATCATTCACACCGTCGTTAGTCGATGAATGGGAGCAGATAGAAAAGCTCCATAGGTATACAGCCTTGCCCATCCACTCCACCATCTCAAGGAATAGAACACACAAACGATATTCAGCGCTACGCGTCACCTCTTCTTCAGTCCAGTTTATTTAGTCAAAAGCATTAGTGCTCTAGAGGGGTACACAGTGAACTGTAAATTGCGTACTGTATAGGGGAACCTGTTATACTTTGAATCCTATGCACCTCAAACTTAGCACCGATTTTAGCAATCTGTATCTGTGCTGGCTTCTCAGGAAAGCAATACTTGCAGTTTGGAGGTCTGCCTCTATAGGCTGATCTCTAAAATATGTTTCAGGGAAAACCAACAGAAACTGCTAAATTTAACAATACTCCTGAGGTACATAAAGTCTAAGGCATAACAGGCTCCCTTTCGTATTTTGTATTGTACCCTGTGGGCAGTTCATTCTACAATAGACTATCACGTGAACTGTAAACACAGTACATTACACCTCTGCTAGAAATGAGATTGCCATGTTTGAGAGGCAAGACCTTACAAAGCAGATCAGAAAGGTATATCAAATGAATCTGAAGAATAAGACGATAGACTATAACTGATGAACCAAGTTAGTAGAACAAAGAAGTACGGTTGAAAAATTGAGTAACAATTCAAGTCAAGCAATATATGACTCCTAAATGAGGATATAGCCTTTGTTGTCTGATTAGAAAGCTCCAATTTTTGTACAACTCAGCCATTATCACACGAGACACAAATTGGACTGCACTGCGCTATTGGAGCATATTCTTTAATAATATACCTGTTACCTAATAAATCACGAATGTTATGGAGATCCCATATAAACCTTTCAAATGTTTCCTTTCAATTTCAACAAAGGAAGTAACCTAAAGTAAAGTGCCATCACAATCATTGAACATTTAACTTTGCTTACAAAAACACTTGAGTGTTCAGATCTGGCCTTGCAAGTGAGGACTGTTTTGTACAACCAAAATTTCAGTTGATGCATATCATTTTAATTTACAGAAACCTCCATTCTGATTCACAAATAACCTAATTTCAATGTACATTAAAAATGAATTAGATATTGTGGTCGGGTTTGTGAGAACATCAAAAGCTCAATGTGGAACTGAAAAATAAAATTCCTTTTAGAAATGGTTACTTAGGAAACAGCAAGCACTACTAAATAGCGATGTGAAACACTTGAAGGAAAAAAAGCATCAGATACTTTTAGAGCAGGTAAAGAGGTAAACAAATTACAACCTGAAGTGCGTTTGAAACTACGCATACAATCGCATTACATTTAAATGCGAAGTAAAATTACAGGAGCAAAACGCAGCAGCACAGCACCTAGTGTGATCTATACCCATGTTTGATCTATAGCTGTCCCACCTCTTCTTATAACTAATCCACCAATTCAATATCCCAGAACATTTGATGCTGATCCAAGACAAAAATGTTAAGAAATGCACACCACAGCAAGACAAGGAATAACTCATCTAAGAGGCACACTTAAATCACCATACTGAAACTATTTTATAGCACAAATATTTGACCATCACTCGTAAGTAAACTACAATTGAACCATCATGGGATAGGAGACAAAGACCCCCCCCCAAGGATTTTTCATGTTAAAAACTTCTTCAAAAAGTAGAATTAGTAGGAGATTTCTAACTTTAGAGGATACATTAAACAGAGAATCATCCTCAATCAAGGCGCTCACCATTATGTTGGAGGAACGAATGATGCAGTTGTACAAAATGTCGATTTTCAGGGCCAGACAGGGGACCAAACTGAGGTGGTGAGGGAGGTGTAGCAGGCATGTCCATGCCAGGCCCAGCAGGATGCAATGAAGGCACCCTTGCATCTACAGAAGGCGGTAGGGCAGCACTTAGTGATCCTGCCAAGCAGCTCTGCTCTTCTGAAACCTGAAAATTTTCAAAATGAATTGATACACATGTCAGCATTAGGTAGTGTAAATTTTATCTGATATAGATAGATCATAAGGTAATTATTGAACTGATTATGCAACACAATTTATGGGGACAATTAACCTTAAACTGTTGGACATAAAACTTGTTTCTTGCAAATAACAAATTAGAAAATAGAATAATACGATTGAAATCCAAATACCAATTTCCCACAAAACGGAAACCTTGGAGAACAAGCCCAGACTCACATATGCTATGCCATCTCACCAAGGCTGCTCAGGACCTTGCATTCTGAATGTCTACACAGTGTTCATATTTCATAGGTCACAGGCATGCTTGAAAGCCACATCTACACCATCAAACTCATCAGTAACATACACATCGTACCTGCCTCCCTGACCTGGGGTTCGATTCTGACATTGCCCTGGATTGGGGGGCCGCAGAGGTGAGATTCAGAGGTGAGACACCAGAACACAAACAAGAACATCAACTGTTCTGAACCATGTCCAGACTACTTTCAGCCACATAAAGTTGTACGACTGCAGAATGTGAACCAACAACACTGCTCCTTGAATGTGTGATTGTAATTGATGTGTGCTAAATTTTCTTTCTTAGCAGTTTTCAATTCTGTAAGTGTTATTTTTTAAATAAGTAATGACATTTTTATGCTTGTTTGAAAAATTTGAAGCCATAGATCTTCTAATATTATGCAGTCAGGTTGCCAGCTAGTATTTATGGAGCTGCTGCCAACTACTAGGTGTGTTAAATTAACTAATCCCTCTTTAAATAGACCCGTATGACAACATTAAGCTATTATCAAATTAACAAATCACCAAAATAATTTTTCTCATAAAATCAAATATTCATTAGCATAATAAATACATAAACAAGCGACTGGTAGCTGGTTCTACTAAAGTTTGCTTTCAAAGTTTCCCAGCCTGATGGACAGCACTAACACACCAAAACCTACCAGCTCACCAAGTGTACTCATTTTTGCACAGTTGAAAAACAGAAAATTTGCTCCAAAGATCGATAGTGCAGATAGACCTTGGACCATAAGACAAACAAAATGGTTAACATTTACTGTAATTGAGCATACAGCACAAAGCATCCTAAAACAAAACTAAAATTACATGAATAAATGAAAGGATGTCCTATGCAGTACATCTAGATCAAGCAAAAATTAATAAAAAAATCATTGTTCAAAGACACCATAGGAAAAATTAGTTAAATTCTTAGAGAGATTACTATAGCAGCAATAATTTCCCTCTAATGTCACACTAACCAACCAATCTAAGCATACTCTAATGTCACCCTTACCAAACAATCTGGATGTAAATCTCATTTGATAGAACTTTTTTCTCAGGAGCAGAAGAGTACTTAAAGCTGTCAGTTAACATTGCATAACCTTTGGTGTCCATCATCCTCCTGCTTTCATACACTTGCAAATTTTTCTGCAGTCTTGCACTTTCTCCTATTATGTTACAAAATTTATGTTGAGTTGGTTTAGTTCATTGGACTATCAGTTGACATAAATTAACCTGCAAATAAGGGGCAATGGAAATGTGGACTTGACTTCCACAGCATTTACCTGTGGCAGTTCTTTTTATGAGTTTGAGCTTTCTACCATAAAATTACTAGGCTTTAAACCTTTTTAAAAACAGAGAAAAACATTCCTGAGAAAAAAGTTCGTCTAATGAGACTAAAACTATGGTTGAAAATAAAATTCCACTAATAAAATACTAGTTGAGCAGTCTTGTATTGAGGTATAAATTTATAATTTACTTCAGTATATTCTGTACTAATTTTGAATATAATGTATATCTATAGCTACCCAAAAGAAACAATTTTTGTTCATTTTTATACAGAGCTTTGTTCAAGTAAATGTGGGTATCTGTGATACCTGGTGATGCTACATCTGTGAGACTTCCACAAATTTCAAGGAACCTAAACAAATCAAAAAATGAGCTCAAACAAATCTAAGAAGAACTTTAAAATCAAAAAATAGAAACTACAAGAAATAAGAAAAAATCTAGCAGTAGGAAAATAAACCATTGAGAAATTATTGCTTGTAATCTCCTTCAAAGCCCACTAGGTGAATGATTTTCACTATAGCAAATGAAATTATAAAAAAAAGACAGTAGAAGTGACAAAATTTGTTTCCAATTGTGATGCTCAATGTGGTATCACCCTCCAATTCTTTTTAACAAAAACTAACAATCCTCAAGATTACTTCTGCATATCACTGCCACGAATGAAAATTTTAACATCTTGACAATTTGTTTATATATACCTATCTTTTCTTATCAATTTAGAATTATTTTTGAAATTTACTTTTACTTGTGGTGATTAACAGTCACTATAATGAAATATATTCACTAAAATCAATTTATAACGAGACAATATCCACCCTACCCTACATCAATGCCACAGTATAATCACACCTAGCTCATACGTTCAACAAACGCATGCATGATATTATCTCGTATATTGGAAACAGTTTAGGGTACACAAGCGTTTGTTCTAATCATCCTCATTGATAGGAATCAAAATATAATGAAGAACCTTACCTTCGACAGACGATCTCCAGCGCAAAATCCCATTTCGTGACTGACGAGAGAATATTTTACACAGAAGCTTCAACCACTTAGTTGTGCAGTATCTCAGCTTTAGTGACTTCAAAACCGAAATACACGGCAAAATTTAACACGTACAAGTAATGTAACAAGAACTACTAACAATTGATACCGATACAAAATGATGTAATGCAACGGTTCACACTTTCAGGTTACCACAGCTTGTTCTACGCACAGAAGTTCTACGTAATGGCGACAACGACCACTACGGCAATGGGAAAGACTCTATATTGTTGGAACTAAAACAAGTGAAGCTCGGATCTCGTACAAATCGAATTATCTCTGTTGGGAGAATGCTAACGTAATTTTTAACCCAACCACAATATAATCAAGTTAATAAAAAAAATTATAGATTTATTACAATAGGAGTGATTTATTAGGAAAAAAATAAAAAAATAAGCTTCGTTGATGATTGAAATTTGCTGGATTAAACATGTTCCTATAACATACACATCAAGTCGGCCGAGGATTGATCCTCGAAGGACCCTAACCTAAACTCTCATTGGTGATATAGAACCTTTATTAATTCAAACACATTTGATGTTGGGTTTTCAATACCTTCCAAACTACTGATGCGGTGAGGGATATGAGGAATGTGTGGTTTAAATTTCCTTTTCCAGGGGAAGTACTCCATGAGAACGTGAAAATGTCTGTCTGAGCTTACCAAGTTCGCTCTAAGCTGGATTGGCAAGCAGCCCACACTCAATGAGTCGTTGGAAAACAGTTTATTAATGCATTTTATAAAGGTCAGCTAAGTTAAAGGCTACGAGATTATCATCTATGTACACAGGAGTAAATGAAAGGCAAATCAATTAAAATACGACATAGTTATTAGCTCGAAGAGCTCAAATAGCGTAATGACTGCCGTTTTTGGAATACATGGTAACCCAAAAGTTCCACAACTTTTTTTAACTGTCTCAAGCACTGCAATGTAAGCTAATATACTTCACATTCTCAAATTTAATAGCGTTTAGAATTAACTTTGACTAATTGGAAAATTAGTTTGGCATCTGGACAAATTATTTCAGTACGGCAATGGAAAGTCAGCGGTCTTCTACCTTTGAACTTTACCGGGCCGGAAAATCTGTAACTGAAACTTTGAAAGATCTAAAATTTCCAAAAACACCGTGTCGTTTCATATACTGTCCAATCCAATGTTATAAGGAGACTGGTAGCATTAAAGATCACGTCAGAAGTGGCAGTTCAAGAACCGCAACGACTCAATACATCAAAAAGAAGATTGATTCAGGAGTTGTAAGAAATCCCAAGAGGTCCATGAGGAAAATAGCTTCACAGTTCAGTGTATAGCGAGAATCTGTTCGACGAGGGATGAAAAGAGACTTGGCCTGCTCATCTGGAATTCAGAAATATCCTTTATCTTACAAAAGCCTTAAATGAAAAACGATTCGAAAGAAGTCACTTGTTGATGTACGGCTTGTAGCTCATGGTCTTGACTCCATTGTGTTCACTGATGAGCGATAAAACGACCACTGCAGCAAGAATGGGAAATATTACCAATGAATGTGATGCAACCAGCAGTGGAGGCAACTTCAAAAAGGTTGGAGGACACAATAAAGAGGAGAGGCGGAGTTATTAAATGAAACTTTTCACATGTGATCATAGAACTAATGTAAACATGTTCAATAAATTTCATGTGATGTAATATATTTTTACATTTTTTGGGGTACTTATGAGAAAAAGTATTTGTTGTAGGACTTTTGTGCTATCGTGTAGAGGACTCTTCTGTATGAATTTGGAGTTAAGTGCTTTGGAGGTCAACCTTGGTAAAATGAGTTGGCCCATGAAGGTTTGCACTAAAGGCTAAAGTCATCAAGATGCGGTATATGAAAATGATCGAGTTGGGTATCCGCACTTAGTCTACGAAAATCAAAACAAGGTCTGAGATTTCTGTCAGTTTTTGGGTTCATGAGGGAGTGTACTCTCCAATTGCTTTATGAAACTCTGATTAAAGCAGCATCTGACGTGCAATAAAATCTAACCTTATTGGCTGGCAGCCGATCAAAAGGTAACTATCATCCTTCGAAATAGACCTGTGTTCCTATCGTTAAAATATAGTGCCCAGTGAATAAAATGATATAGCGACAGCATACATATACCATGAAACTGTGACACCAATAGAAGAAAAAAAAACAACGATTTATATGTCGGTATATTATTTTTATTATGATTTCAATTCCAATATCGGTGATTTGCTAACAAAAAATATATAAACTGAGAAAAAAATGACTCATTTTAATGTACAGGTGCCATTTGCACAATCATAAAATAGTTCATTTTGTAGTTTAAGAATAATAAATATTGCTAATTCTCTAGATACATTATTGTCGGACTGATTTTGAATTTAATATTTACAGTGCTCTGTTGTTTATTTAGCATTTAACATGAGGCTTTTAAACTCTCTTCTCAGACCTAATATTCGGAACTTAATGTCTGGCAACATTTGTGGGTTCTGCCTGTGAAGTGTGCACCGTAGTCTATTCTAGAGTTTCGGTGCTTGTGGTGAGGTTGGCAACAAATAATTCAACATGTCTAAGCGAGGTAAGTGGAATTTAAATTATTTTTATGTTGGAAGAAAATATTCAAAATTATACGGAATATAATCTAAGTATAGAACGTAGGTGGTGCGTCGTCGCTTGATTTGCATGTCGGCGTGGTTACTCATATAATATTACCTTCGCCTCTAATTTTTGTTTGTTACTGTTGTTAATCCGTTAAAAAGTTTCTTGTATTTTGTTACCAATACCTTCTAGGTTCGCAGTAAATACGAAACTTTGATGGAGGAAGTTTCTTAGTGTTTTTTAATGAAATTGTCAAATTTTATAATTGCTCAACTGGATCATTAGTACTGTAGTACTTACTGTATCTTAAAGTCAAGTCTTTTCATTTTCTGAGGATAACAAGAATTAAAATCTCACTTTACTAGTGTCATATTAATTCATATCAGTTTTGTGAGATGGTGGTATTTGTATCTCGAACATTAACACAATAAACGTTAAATAATAAATTCTAGTTTAATTAATTGTAAGGAGGCTGAAATAATTGATTTATATAATTGTCGTATTTTTTTACCTAGTTTTATATGATATGGACACTTGATTCTCAGCACATTATTAAATCAATGCTCTGTTAAATGTTTACTGTGGATTTAGTTTATGGCCGGCCTGAATTTTTCATGTACATTTTCAACTCTGCAATGAGTACTACTTCATGCAATTTGCTGGAATTGTTTTGGTTATCACATGCCATTTCTTGTTGGAAATTCACTAATATTTTCGATTATGAATCGGTGTTTATTCATGTATCATATTACAAATTTTTTCTATTTGTTAGGTAATTGTGTATTTTCTTCGGAGCTATCAAGCCTTAAATTTAATCGGTTTTACAGATGTGCCAATTTGTTGTAGTGTGAATGATGCTGAATAACATCTCAAGTTTTGCTCATACTATTAAAATCTTTTTAACCTTCTAGCACAAACATGCCTCAAATTACATCATTTTTGAATTTTTTAGTGTACACATTGTCCAAGTGAGTTATGACATAGAAGTTAGCACCTTGCAAAGTGATTCAGGTTACTCTGTAATTGCCATCTTGTTGAGCTCCTGCACTGCACCATTTGAAATGAAATGATCAAAAATTATAATTAGTTAAGACATGACAATGACTTGAAAATGGAAAAGGAATAGTGAAGTAGGAGCTTTTAAGCAACTGGAACTAAACTTGAAGATTCACTAATGCATTGAATATAATAGCTTTAGAACTAATCGATTAATTATCACAATGTATTAAAAATTGTTTTCACCTTCATGTTTGAAATGAAGAAATTATGGGTTTGCTATGGGGTCATAGGATAGGCTATAGGTAATAGGATTGGGTTAGGTTTGTCTGTTCCATGATATAGAAACTGGCAATACCAGGGTGGTGTTGGTAGGTGACTAGAGTTTGATAGGCCTTTAGAGGACTTCTGTCTCTCTTGCCTCCTTTTTATTAATTTTCTATCTTCTGACTTATTTTCTCAACTAGCCATTACTAGAACAAGTAGGAATTATGTAGTAATAAAGAACATAATAGTTTTTACAAGAAATTGTGTAGTGCTGTTAAGTATATCTTGAAAACTAATGAAAAATACCAGGCCTTTTGCTTTGGAAGTGCTGAATGTGTGAAATGGCATTGTATGCCTGACTTGAGATAATTTTGTCAAGGATAAGACAGGGAACATGTCGCTAAAATTATTTAGATATATATGAAAGATGGTTATATATATAAAGATGGTTATGTAATGCTTGCATTATGTCTGAAAGTGAGTAAAATTTTAGTGATCCATAGATTTGTAGTGAATGTTAGGGGAAATTGATCTCCTGCCAAGTTGATAGCAAATGTATTTTATGCTTAAAATGTAAAAGGTGGGCAGGCAGTCAAGTAAACTTGTGATGCTCAAGTTTTGCAATATCTTGTGATAAATTATGATGGAAAAAGCAGGTTACATTAACATGTCATTTTCATTAGTGAAAGTTATTCCTGGTAAGAGAGGTAATTATGGATTAGGCTATTTGTTCCATCATTGTTCGTGAGTGGGGTACCTTGAAAAGGGTCTAGACCAGGCTTTTAAGATTTGATATATTGTACCCACTCAGTGTCTTCCCATTTCATGTTTCCTCCACTAATGTTTACCTCTTCTCAATTTAATTTGCTGTTTCTATGTAAAGGGAATCTTGTGTGAAAACACATGTTTAATTTTTAAATTTTCTGAAATATGAACTTAAAGGAGCCTCTTTTTAGCTCTTTGGATCATGTTTCAGGTAGGTAGGGAGCTTTAAATTAGTAACCTAACTTAATGTTTCAAGTGATGAAAAATATTATGTTATAGTAGTCTAACGCAAGTGGTGTTGCAGGAAGAGGAGGAGCAGCTGGAGGGAAGTTCCGTGTGACGCTCGGTCTGCCAGTCGGTGCTGTGGTCAACTGCGCTGACAACACAGGTGAGATCTTGCAGCTGGACACCTTTGCTCTGGTTTTTCATACCCATTCTCAACTTGAGATGCGTTTGAGTTATCAACCCTATTTAACGGCTAATGAGTACCTATAGATACTAGAAAAAAATTTATAGCTCTGAACACTAGTTTTGACTGGTGTTGAACAATTCTGCATTTTCTCCAGTGTTGGTCTGTGTTTTTACTTTTGAAGTAATTTTTAATAGGCTAATTGGAATTTGATTGAGGAAATTTCTCCCCCATTTTCTATAAATTTTTTGTTTTTGAATCTCTCCCAATCTGAAATATTAGATAATCACTTTTCATATTTTAAAGTATTAGGTGTTCCCTCAGTAACCTAACAAAAACTTTGTTATGATGTTGAAGGTAAGTAAAATATTACTGCCTATTGCAAAGTTGGTTGTAGGTTTTCCACAGTATTGTTTTGTACTCTTTGATAGTTGTTTGGAGACTTGCCAACCTTCCACAAAGCGCCAGAGTAGAGCTACTTTGCTCTGGTCGTCGTGTTGAAGGAGAGTAAATACAGGAACTCACTAATCGGCTTCACTGCTGATTATTAACACCCTGCTATACTATGAAAAATGAGTTTTTTATAAAATTGTATTCTGCTTTTCATAAATATAGAAAAGATTAATATACTTAGAGTTGTAACTAGTTCCAATTTTGTATATTCGAAATGAGATTTTCGTATTTATTGTAAGATATCTAAATCGTTATTTCCTTCTCAGTGAACTAGTGTGAAGTGCTAATTTGGATGGTTATTTTTTGCTTTATTTGTTTGTATCTTTGCTGGAGCACATCTCAAGTTTGGGCTTGGCTTGATAAAACAACCTTTTATCATTTATTTTTTCATCGATGCTTTCTCACTTTTGCAACACAACTTATGAAGTTTGAACTGAGTAGGTCTTGTGAACTTTAGATTTAGGATTTTCATTGAGGTTAAGCGACGTGTGTACGATTTTGACGGGCGTTTTGCTATTGTTCAGGCGCGAAGAACCTGTACGTGATCAGTGTGAAGGGCCGCAAGGGTCGCCTGAACAGACTGCCGGCCGCCAGCGTTGGTGACATCGTCGCTGCCACCGTCAAGAAGGGAAAACCTGAGCTCAGAAAGAAGGTGCACCCCGCCGTCATTATCAGACAAAGGAAAATGTTCAGAAGGAAGGATGGCACCTTCATTAACTTCGAGGACAACGCCGGCGTCATCGTCAACGTTAAAGGAGAAATGAAAGGTAACCACATTGGGACAACTAGGCTGCAAGTATAGCACCAAATTATGTTCAACTTTTTTCTATAGAAAGTGTAATTTTATCAATCTGTTCCTTGTACAGGTTTGCGTGAAAATGTAATCGTTCCACAATGCACTGCAGGTGACATGACTACCATGCAAGCATTTTTTGTATAGCAAACTTTGTTGGGGAGAATAACTTGAAGCTTCAGGGTAAACTTTCCTCAAATCACCAGAGTGGATTTACTTTACTTTATTTTTCGTGCGAGTTCGGCATGTTGGACATGTCGAGAAGTTGAGTTCTTGTTGAAATAAGTTAGTTTGATGTTTACTTGATTGAAATAGTTTGTGTTGAGGTAAAATGTATTTTAAAATATGATTGAGCGCAGTATCTTTTTGCCTTGCTACTAATTTTCGTATTCGCTTCAGTTGCTCTTATGACAGAATACTAAGACAATTATTCAGGGTGAGAAACCTCTTGGAAATAAATCAGATGGGTCTAGTCGGTCAAGTTCGGAATGTCAAATTAAGAGCGTGTCAGCATGTTTGTATTGAAGTACGTAAGCAAATATTCTTTTTAATTGAGGAAAAAGCACTAGTAATTGTTAAATGAAACCTTCCACAAAGCGCCAGAGCAGATATATTCTGCCTTGGTCGTCGTGTTGAAGGATATCAAAGTGCTGAATCTCACGAATCGTCTTCTACAGTCGATTTTAAAAATTCTGCTACATTCGAATTTTTTAGATACCGGTCCCTTGTGCATAAGGCATAGATGTTGCTCAGCAGCATTGTTCTCATTTATTGTGAAATGCGTCGATATCGGTTTCCAGGGCAGAGATATTCTTTTGTCACGCATCATTTCTTTTTCTACTAATGTGCTCCGTGGTGTCAAAACAAAGTACGTAAGCAAATATTCATGATTTGGAAAAGCAGGACTAGTAATTGGTTAATGGAACCTTCCACAAAGCGCCAGAACAGATGTATTCTGCCTTGGTCGTCGTGTTGAAGGATATCAAAATGCTGGATCTCACGAATCGTCTTCTACAGTCGATTTTAAAAATTCTGCTACATTCGGTTTTTTTGTTGATTCTTGGTTTGGAGAGCTTTGCGTAGTTGCTGCCTGATTTTCGGCGGTTTAGTTTTGCTTCTACCTCTCCTAGAACAATGTCCCGATTTCCGTATTCGAATCGCAGTGGTAAATATATATATGTATACGTAAATGAAATGTAGCGACGCTACGTAGTTGAATATTTTGTGCATCCTCTGACGTGCTTGGTTCGTGTTGAGTTCCCTGCAAGTTTGTATTTTAATTAGTCGTTGCCGAGATAAGTGGCCACTTCCTGAGGCTGGTTGCTTAGGATAATCATTTTACCGCCATTTAATAAAATTTTTTTCCAAATTTAGGCCGTCTTGCAAGAGATCTTAAATAGACCGAGCAATATGTAAAAAAGACTATTATGGCAAGAGTGGCGTAGAAGTTTAGGCGCCCTCGATTTGAGGAAACATTTAGGTAATTTCGCATCTCGTTATTTTTCGCAAGTCTTGGGATCAGGGAGTTTTGTTGCACTCGCTCAGATAAGAGCTATTTTAAAACACATGACATAATGCTTTATTGCGTTTTATAAATTTATTGATCAGATCCTACAGGAATCTAATACAGTTTAGAAATTTTAGAGTAATTGAGTGACACGGAAATCTCTTCTAATCACGTATTTCTTTTTCTCTATTGATGTGCTCCGCGGAGTCGAAGCAAAGTACGTAAGCAAATATTTATGATTTGGAATGGCAGGGCTAGTGTTTGGTTAAATGAACCTTCCACAAAGCGCCAGAGCAGATAGATTCTGCCTTGGTCGTCGTGTTGAAGGATATCAAAATGCTGGATCTCACGAATCGTCTTTTACAGTCGATTTTAAAAATTCTGCTACATTCGAATTTTTCATTGATTCTTAGTTTGAAGAGCTTTGTGTGATTGCTGCCTCATTTTCGGTGACGTGGTATTTTTTAAAAATCGTTTGCGTGTTATTCGATGCCATTTTTGTTTATTTATTAGATCAGGTTGATTTATTATTTAACATCGTGTTGCAATTTTCTGTTAAGTAACATTTCTTAGTATTAATATTGGGAAGTTTTGGCTTACACACGCATCATCCAGTCTGAAATAAGCGTGGCACTGTCCATCAGTATTTTTGACCCGTCGAATAATTCGGTTTTTGAACGTCATATGATTGTCACTGAAAGTTTATTTTTGTGTCGACAGGCTCAGCCATCACGGGTCCTGTTTCGAAGGAGTGCGCCGACCTGTGGCCGAGGATTGCCTCCAATGCCAGCTCGATTGCTTAATAAAGTGCGGTGCTGAAGTGACTCCAGACTTTAATTTCTCCTCACCCTGAACTGACTGGATTTGAGGTCTGCTCTTACGAGACACGAACTCCCTTTTTTTTTTATCTTATTTGATGTTACTTGAAACGTGTAGAAAATGTGTATCTGAAGGGAATTAAAACTTGAAAACTAATTTTTAAAATTTGCCTGGCAGCGTCACTGGTGAAAAAGTGTCTCGTAAGAGCATGATTTGTTATTAAGGCCATCGAGAACCGAAAGGGAAGATGGCCTCATCATGCTTGGAAGCTGAGTGGATTGAGGTGCCACCATACTACGTGTATGACGAGGTCTCCAAGCATGATAAGGCTTCTTTCCTTTCAGTTCTGAGGTGAGAGCAGGTAAGTGAAAAGTGACGGTTGATAGCCATATTCCTGTGATTTTATTGCCAAAATCTCAGAGACCTAACATATTCGCCGCCATCATAACATTCAATGTAGGCATGTCCCGTTATTACCTATTATGATAAACCCTTAACAGTTTTTCTTACTTCTACTTCAGGGTAGAACTCATTCATATGAAATCAACGAAGATGCAGATGTAAGTCAGGTGGCAGCGAATATGTTAGATATTTGATTCTTTCGCTCTCATTATGGAGTAAGAATAATAGCTGTGATTAGGAAGCATGCTGGACGTCTCCGTACATGATTTATTAGTTTTCTACGGTGACCACTTGTTTCTTCTGTAGTGTCAGTAAGGACTAGTGATGTGCAGATTCCATAATTTCCACCGATTCTGTATTGAATCGATTCATTTTTGATACTTTGAAAGAAAAATTCTCAATTATTTTTAAGATTTCAGATCATGAAGTTCATGAAACCCTTCGAACTTGAAGTGGTCATCTTCGATGTATTTTTCAGAATCATTGCAACGACGAAAGAGTGTTCGAGCCCATTTTCATTTGAAGATGCATATGCTGGTGCAACGTTGATAACGAATCATAGATGACCTCTCAAAGTTATGCCCGCTGGAATCCTGATGCGTGGCTGCCTAACAAGTAGAGTGTGAATATGGTTATAAACAGCAGATTGCGTCTGTCGCTAAGATTTTGAAAATCTTTTAAAGTTTGTTGAAAGAGGGACCAAGCGTATGCGCTTTTATACTTTACATATCTTGTTCACGAACAGGCACATTTCTTGCTAAAGTGTTTTTGTAAACTGGCGATAAGCTTCAACTTCTGTATACAGGATCACAGAATAAAATGTTTATTCCTACGTGTATTCCAGCTGTGTTAGGAATTAGGCTCCAGCAATTCTTTCAGTATGCCGATTTGTGGAGAAAATCGCTTATGCAATTAATTGGCACATCACTGGTACTTACTCGCGCGGGACGATGGAGTTGTGGAGTTTGTTTCTTTCCTAGATTTCTTTTAACCGTAGGGCTCCCGAGATACTGAAGGAAGTAAGAGCGTCTTTCCATTTTTTGAAACACGCTTTTACTCTAGTAAAGAGCCCGCAATGACTCCCGGCTGTGAAAGAGTACAAATAAAGTAAATGTTTGACTTTTCCCTGCTTTTTGGTCCCTATTGTGTTTAGCTTTTTGCCGCGCCTTTCTAGACACCTGGATTTGAGACAAAGTAGATTTTTAGGTTAGTAGCGTCTGAAAAAACCCCTTGAATGGCGAATGAAATTTAGCTGTCTTTGTAACCACGCGTCATAATGCGTGCCACGAGACTAGCATTGAGGAACTATTTACTATAGGTTGATAAATTAAAGCGTAGATTTTCATGCATCGCATGTCACAAATTCAGAAAAAGCAACGAATGGTCAGGGTAATGTCTTGTAATGCGCGGAGACCAGTAGTGTGTTCAGACGGGCAAGAAATCGATAAGTTTGCGTTGTTGGAAATAATGCCAAGTGCTGCAGGGATTAAAAATCCAAATTTCCCAAGGTCTTGGTGTTACGAGCAAGATTATAGCTTCGTTATAGGTCAGCATTCAGCCGTGCATCGAATCTACTACGTGATTGCGTCCGAGATATCGGCGAAAATAGGTTTTCCCTCGGTGAAATGCTGTCTTTAGTACGCAGTTACTCGTAAATTAGCGTCACAATACAAATGTTCGTAGATCGGCACTCAACGTCATCCTAGTTTTCAAGACCACGTGTGACGACGATGTCCTATAAAAAACAGGACTTAATAAGCCTAGGAGCTCCACGGGTGGAATGAACAAAGTTTGATGGGATAAATTTACTGTACACAAAACAGTCACTGCGGATAAATAAGAGATTTATGATCTAGCAAGTACTCTATCCCTATACACGTATAATACACAACACATTAGACGGGAATCATGTTCAGAGGAAACTTAGTTACGCTGACCGCAATTCTATTAAAAGCAGGTATGCCTAGCTCAAAAACATTTTCACTCAACGACACAATTAGACCCGCAAAAGGACGTCTTCCTAGCTTGAGTGTTAAAGAGGAAAACCACAATAAAACTTCGAGGATACTTTCCGTGTGTACATCGTACCCTACACATTCTCAGGCGCTTTACTACAACATCAAGATGTACGATGGTGGGATGTTCATCCTACAAGAGCTCTAAAGTTATACTCATCGCCGTCGGCTGTAAATAATATAAATGGCTTCATTTTGGAGCCTTAGATACCCGTATCCTCATAAGACTGCTAATTGTTGACGGAAGACGATATGCACGTTTGGAAAATAACTACCGGAATATTGCATAAAAAGTAAGAATGCCTATCATTAATTTCACCGAACAGTGCATTCCACCATATACGACCAAAGGTTCCTGTGGAACGGATTTCGTCTCGGAATGCAGCTCCTTACAAGTAGGTTAAAATTAAACTAGGGATGGTTTAATGTTTCGCTTCGAACGCGCGCGAAATGATCAGTATTGGAACTAACTAATCTAAATTTTGAAATAGTTTACCATTATTATCACCGAACGATTAAACTTCAGCTGAAATTTGTGCCATTTCTCTTACGTTTG
The DNA here is from genome assembly GCA_014899125.1 of Orchestia grillus. NCBI lineage: Eukaryota > Metazoa > Arthropoda > Malacostraca > Amphipoda > Talitridae > Orchestia > Orchestia grillus. Next base: position 29,998 of record VOMN01083059.1, on the reverse strand, counting down.
AGAGTTTATGAGATACTACCATTCTTTACCTCTGCATTGAAATTCACATATAAAACGTCTTACGTTCGCAGTCCGTGACACCTAATACGACCTAACGAGTGTGCACAAATACGGACGCGTAAAGCGGAAAACGTACTGCATAATAACGGTGAAAAACTCAACGATCACCGAGTTCACATCGATGTTTCAGAAATAATTAGTAATTCTACAGTTCTATTCTCAAGGAATGTAAGTCCCTCTCGGTCCACACGGCCAACTATTGACGGCACGTCAGCCTGACTCTCATCACATGAACCTTAAAGTGCGTCAATTTCATACGCGTCCACTACGTCCTCAATACTTGGATAGCAATGGTAATGAACTTGTCTCGTTAAGTCTTCAGTTGTGACAAGGCCGAGCTTGACTTGTTTAAAAAGCCTTACCAGTTTAGACACCCTGGCCTGAATTCAAATCATGAGTTCTAATTAAGTCATACTTTCAGGATTTGTGTGCATCAAATGAAAAAATGAAGAGCGACTTTGATCCCACCAATCAGGAATATTTTCAAAAGTTTTTGATTATCTTGACATTTTTCAGAAGCCATGAGCACCAAAAAACTGTGGGAGAAAACAATTTAAACAATGAATTGTCTTAAAAGAGAATTAGGATGTAGGAAGAGATGTTTTCTGTTCCTCTGCTGATACGACGTACTTGAGCTCTTCGGCACCTCAAGCTCACAGTATTTCCAATTGAAGTAAACAACCAAGATGAAGAGGGAGAGGCCGTCAATGACCAGTCGTAGGAGGCACGCGCAAGTGCGGGCCCCGAGACACCAGGTCTTGCTTACGAGGTATCACCCATCTTCGCTTTGGACACCTGCACGAGTGAATATATAATTTAGCTATGTAGAAGTGTATATGTACATAAATTGATAGCTTAAAATTATTCGTGCAATACTAGTTCTGCTGAATTCACTCAGTAGTGATAGAAAATACTTATAGAACGTATTTTTCGTACAACGCCAATAGATTATTCAAGTTTATCAGTCATGCTCACAGATAAAAGCTTTAGGATGAACAAGATCATTACACAAACTCGTCGAAGGTACGGAACCAAGCACAGTTCGAGGTTGTATCAAATAACGGTCGACGAACATTCTCCGCATGGTAAGGTTTCCACCTTAGGGTTCCTTCAACTTCACTCATCCCCATCTAGGCATACATATCTTTGGCGCCTACATCACCGTTTCATCACTATCTCTATCAAATACTTACCACATACGCTACGTACAGTAAGCAAAACTAGTTATAGGTCAGGAAGAATGCATACTGCGTTAGAAAGTACAAATGAAAATGTTTTCCAGTGGTTTCTCCACATCTTAAAATACTCAAGTCAAACGATAGTCTGAATAAACTTGTTTTAGGCAAGCATAACCCATAATGAATAAATAAAATAGTTCAATAATAAATACACATTAAATGCCGCGGAGAAGAATGATGCTGAAACTCTTAACAAAATTCAGAACTCGCGTAGCGATTTGTACATGCTACGTAAGGTGCTATGAGAAAGAAGCAACTCACCATCAGCACGCCCACAATCAGGCCGAAGAGACCGATGGCACTGCCAAAGATTTCCACGATGAGGATGCGCACAAAGAGCGACGGGTCTGCAGCATCAGCGAGGGCGGCTGCGCTGCCCACCACACCCACCGACACCCCGCAGAAAAGGTTGGTGAGACCCACCGTAATGCCGCATCCAAACATGAGGTATGTAGAGAATAAGTTCTGCTGGAAGACGTCGAAAGTGGTGCCGTCTACGACTGGAGGAAATTCCTGTAGAGGGAATGCATGTCATGATTAGTCTAAAAAACTCTTCGGTGTACCGTTAAAATGATCTTTGTCAGAACAAAAAAAAAAAATAGGCTTAAGACAATACTGCATCTAACAACCGGACACACAGATTTAGATTACATCGCAATTTCTTCAAGTTTAAGAGGTAATACTAGTAACATGAATTCTATCTATATAAATCAACTGCTTGAATTTCGCATTCAATAATTCTGACGTACGCAAGAACGAGAACTTCTTGAGTTGGAGTGATCCAATCATAAATTTCTTAGACAAGTAGGGTTCTCTTCCCAATACGCCATAGGTTAATACAAACATTCCAAGATAAACCGTAGAGGTGCTACGGGCATGAAAACGATTACCTGTAAGTATATCCCATGACCATTCTCCAAAGAATCAAGCATAGCCAGCTCTATGGGAGTAGCGACTATAAAGATGAAAACTTTTCATCGGCGATTCCGAGGCTCAAACCCTTAGCACGTGGGAGACGAGCTCAAAGTTCACTTACATCGAGCAGGCCAGCCAGGATGATGGCGATGATGAGGCCGTAGATGGCGACGGCTTCACAGAAAATAACGGAGATCAGGTTCTTGGTCTTGATGCGGGGAGTCCGAACACCGCCGCCTACGATGCTCACACCCGTCGTGAAGATGCCACTGGGTCAAATCCATGAGATCAGTAAAAACATAAATAAAACAATCTCCCGCTTTCAAGAAAATTATCTGATACAGCAAGTAACATAAGTACGTTAGACACGATCAAAAAGAAATACTTCTGTGATGGTTATTTAACTATTCCACTAAAACATGGCGAAGTTTGGGTAGTCCAGTTATGGCAGAAATATTTCTACTACTTATCAGATATTCTACAAGAAATGTGTGATTTAATATCTGAGCTTTAACAGTAATTTAGAATTTCTGAAGAGAGCAACTAATACATAAATCTTCTGGACATTTTTGAATGCAATTTCCTTGGGCAATATCATGAATTTGGAAGTTTATAATTATATATCTTTCAAATTGAAAGTGTGTGCCCGTATCAAAAGAGTATTCAACGCCCTTAAAAGTTCCCGAGTTCCGACCAGACCTGTGCTGCAGAATCGCCCTACAACATTTACTCGGCCTGTGGAGCAGAGTGCCTCAATGAAAGAACTCCTAGTAGACGGTTTGATTAATTCAGATGTGATTTCATCCATTAAGACTAATACTAAAAAAACGTACACTTGCGTTGATGACAAGTTTCTTAGGCCATCACTAGAAGTCCTGCAGCACTTTTGTTGAAGAATTCCCGACCTTGTTATTTCAGACTAAGATTTTTACCATAGTTAACAGATCCTATGAATGAGTTGACAATAAAAAATGCAGGAAGTCAAAACATTTCATAATTTATCTCTTCAAGATGGACGGAAATTTTCACAACGAAATTAAAAGAACACAAGTAGCTCTGAAGAAGTTATGAATGAATATGGAAACTACTATGATAGTAACATTTGTCCCAGTATACAAATTAACTGTTTTCGTTAATTAAAATCCATGCATCACTCATGGATCGGCCTGATATTAAGGTAGACGCACAAATCCTTTTTTATAAGAATTGATTAGGAAATAAATGGTCGGATAAGGAAGGGTGACACAAAGTCAAAACATTACAGCGCATGAGATCACTGCTCACTGAACTAGGCGCGAGGACTCACGTGGCAGCGCCGACAACAGAGAGGGACACCACGAGCCCGATGCCCACAGAGGCATACATGTATGGGGAGATGCCCTCCAGCAGCCATCCTATGTCAATGCGCTCTCCCTGGTCGGTGATCGTGTAGCCAATGGCTGAAATGAAATAAACAGCAATTGGGATTAACTCTGTACTTGATATTTTGGACAATACAATAACTTCATCTAATACCATGCCAGATGTATATTCTGCACAATTGTTTGTGTGGATAGATTTCGAAGAAAGCCCCAAGCCAGTTAAAGATGTATGATACACAATCTTTGTACATTTTACAGAAGCACACAAGACTGAGATATAAACTAGTGGAACACAAGGCAAGGTATTAGTGGGTAAGAATTTGAGTTGGTATTCAAGCCTACCACATACCAGCCTTTCAGAATGTTACCAAAAAAATTGAACTTTCAATACAAAATACTAGGGAGATATATTTTGAATTAGGATGGGTAAAAATAATGTTAACATGGCTAGTTATTGACTATACAGTCATGCATGAAATATATACAAAAACCATATAAAATCAAGAAGAGTAACTTCAAGAGCTTTATAACTCAGACCTAAATCTGAAAGTAGAACATTATTCTAGTATGCAGCAGGAAATGAATGTTGGTACTGAAGTACCACTTCAATCCCTTCCAGTAGTTGGTATTATAGTATATACCTACTAGTGAAAGGACATTTCTTCTCCTAATTAGCAAGAGAAAGAAATTTTCTTAGAATTTCTATTTCACAAATGTTTTCACAACCCTGATGATGGAAATTGTCAATGAACAGTTGTATACTTCAAATTTCTATTTTTCAATGATGAATATTTCACATTAAATATGAAGCATATTTTCCAATGTCTCTCCTGGACAAGTAGTCACTGATCTATGCCAAAAAAAAAATGTCTCTAGATCACCCCACTTGCAGCCTGGGCAGTGCTCCACATCAAGTTTAGCTTACTTCAACAAACAAGCCTCACAGTTGCTTGGTTGTGTTCTACAATTTTAATTTAGGTTCAAAACCAAACAAACTGATAGCAGGTGCAGGCAAGACTATAATAGCTCACAGGGCAACGCATGCCTCAGAATGCTGGAACATCATACACCAGTGCCAGCTCCTCACAAGGAATATTATTGCAAAACTTCATCCATTGCATGAGAAATATAAAATCAATGAGTGCACCTCTGCAAAGTGCTTATTTAGTAACCTTCTGTACAGAATATTAGACATATTTCAATGAAGTCAACACTGTTTCAGTGGTAGAAAATACAGCAATAAGAATGCAAACTTAAGAACAGTAAATTTGAACTGATGAATGGCATTCTTCATCATTCAGTTGCAATACAAAATTTAGAATATTATAGTAGATTTACATTTAAAAAGGGCATGTTTCCTACATTACATTATTTTTCTTGTGATGAGAGTGGGTGAAAGTGCCAGAACATTTGTTAAGTTGCCAACTAGTAAGACTTAGTTTGCAGTTTATCACAAGCACCTGCATTGTGAAATGATGGTAAGACTTTCAAAATCTGTCAGTCTGTGTGTGAATAGCTCCCTGCAATAAATAGGTACATTTCTCATGATGGGGGCAAATGTCTAAAGATGAGTAAGTAAGTATAAGCGAGTATGAGGGCAGATGGCTGATGATGGGACAGATGTTTGATGGGAGATGTCTGATGGTTGGAAAAGATGTTAGTCAAAATAGATACACACTCACTTGAAAAGTAAACAAAAACTTACAAACTAGGTACAATTTGAAAACTCACCTATGGCTACAACAATAGCAGCATATAAATAGAAGCCATATAAAGCATAGGACTTCAAGTAGGTTGTGAAGCCCATGGTTGGACCTGAAAACAAAGAAAATAAAAATAAGGCCAGCATTAACCTACATGACTAACAAAGTAGAATAAAGTAACCATGAAATAGTGCCTGCAGGCAGGCAATTGTGCCTAAAGTCTGTGACAAACCCTGACATGCCTCAGAACATGAAATGTATCAAGATACAATTATATTCACATCTGTAAACTCCTATTTTCTAATCTCAACATGAGCATTGCAAGTTTGTGATGACCGTGAGCAAGGCAGCATGTATTGACTGAATTCTAATTACCTACATATATCAGACAAGAAGAAAATGTTGCATACCACAATAAGTTTGCACAAAGCCATTTCTTTGCAGCAAGACGACATATCCAAGCTGAGTAGACACCATCATATTTGGAGCTGAAAAGCATGAACTGGAATTCAAAAGCTTTAAAGAGCAGCTCAAAAACCTGATCATTTTTTCCAGGATGTGTCAGCAATCTCAAGCTTCTATTTGCATGCAAATTGAACCCTAAATGGCTCACATTCAGAAACACTCCAACCAAGTCCCAGTGTTGTGTCTAAAGATGTGCCAAGTAATTGGCACTTTGTGCAGGAATCGGTATTGGCACACTGAAAAGTGCCGATTCCATGCCAATTCTTGCTATACACAAAATGTACATCATTAAGAAGAAAAATGATACTGATTTAACAATATTGACATACATTGAAGTTGAAGCTTATTAAGGCTGGTTTTTAAATACATGTACATTCTTAATCTATTTTTGACATGTTGATTAGCATTAAGGACAACAGTTTGTGCTCATTAAAGTGCTATCATTCATGCTATATCAGAAAATATAGAAAGAGCACATGTGTATGTAAACTCCTGTAATTTTAAATTAAACAAATTTTTTTACAAGCAGAAGTACTGATAACGATAGCAGTGCTGTATTAACTTGGACTATCTTGCCCCAAAAGAGAAGGGACCATTTAGCATTGACTTTGGAGAATGAGGAATCTATGCACAAGGTGTGTTCCCACACAAGTTCTTCTGCACATACAAACAGCAAGTTAAAAAGGAAGAGGAAAAAAAGATAAAGAATCTTCAGGGAAGAATGCACAAATGTGGAAAAAAGCAAAGTGAGCACAAAAGATAGAATTCCAAGGCCTGGCTAAACCTGAGGTAACCTAACAGTCAGTCCCCACAGCATAAAATGGACAAATGTAACCTTCATACCTATGCCCCCTGGGGGGACTTTTTGTCAAACTAATGTTAAAGTTTGGGCAACAAACAGGCTCAATCGACTACTTTTGGAGCATGTACATATGTGCGGCCTGTTTGTATTGATGTCTGGCAACACTGCCTAGGTAGTTATGGTAATACTTCAGGCATCAAGAGTTTCAGTTAACAATACAGTGAATGGTGTTGTCATTTTTTTTTCTGTCATCATTATTGAGGTTGCACAAGCATGCATTAAGATCTATACAGATTGAGATTTTAAATATTCTTTTCTTTTACAGCATTGAGATAATTTCCAATCAGAATGGCCCTGAACTCATTTTAGTACTACCATAGTTTTAAAAATGGAGTTAATCAAAGATGGCAGTTTCATATAAAAAATCATAATCGAAACAAAAGTTGAGACTAGTATCATAAGTTTTTTCATCTTGTGACAGACTCAACTTCATTTAATTTTCATTAATGGCTTAAAATTTCTTAGTTTTTCATAATGCAAGATCTTACATAGAAATTTGATTACAAAAACCTAATATAAATTATTTGCCAGGCATTGTTTAGAATGCATGATAATGCAAGTTAGTATGCATCTCATCTGGTGCATACATCATGGTACTGCTGGAATAATTTGAAATCATTTTTAAAAGCTTATAACTTTTATGTTCATGCAAAAAACTAATTTGAATTTCTGCCTTTTATGTGATCTTGTAAGCAAGATAACTGACAAATATTTATCTTATTTATATGTACTCCATAAAACATCCCACTTATCAAGCAACCATGATGTTAAACTCAATGAATAGAACTTAATTTTTTTAGATGTGGAAGCCTAACTTGAAATTTTTTTAAATATCATTCATACTTCAATCTCACTTGCTCATCATATATGGTAAGCCAATGAATATTCTAAATAATAAATATCCAGCATCAGCATGAAAAAAAAGAATCAACATTGGCAAAATTTTTTGCTAATGGTGCATCTCTAGTTGTCTCAGCACTTTCACCCTTTCACAGTTTACAATATTCGTTGACATATAACGTATTGAACTTCGAATGCCTCAATATTACTGAAAAAACACTTGAGTACAGTAAGAATTGAGGGATTTATTACATTTCCCAAGAGTAGTACTTGGTTGCAACATCGGTATCAGACTTACTGCACGCCCAACATCAATCCAGCGACAGCTGCTTAACATGCTCCACACTTAGTAAAAGAAATTTTGATATACATACAGAGGTTACAGTCTTGGGATACACTGCTATAATACTTCTCAGAGATAAATTACCGTTGACATTATTTAGTATCATGATTTTCCAACTTATGAATAGAGTCGCTTAGAAAGCACGGACGTACAAGACCATAATCAGACGAGACTTGACCGGAATTAAGAAATATCCATAAGAAGAATTCCGGATTTCAAAAAAATTCAAATTATCAATTCACGAAAAATGTGAAAACTCACCAAATTGAGTTAACGATTTACTAACAGCCGAAATGCAACACACATAACACAGCTCACTCACTCAGCTGCCAGGATCGATCACCTGACTACGGCATATGAAAACGTAAATAAAACCTTACCCTAAAAACTTTTTTGTACCTAATTTGAGATCAAGTGCTTGGTGTGATTAATGTTGTTTTTTTCCCAAATATTTTCAAATTTAGTGCATTTAGGAGTTTAAATTTATTAGAGCATAAAATTTCGGTATACAAAATTTTATCATTCTTTGAATAATATAATAGTCACGCTATGATTTCATTTAAGAAAAAAATAACTCGCAGAGAAGGCCATTGGTATGTAAAAACATTTTCAGGTACCTTTAAATTACGTTCACTAGCTACTGTACTTAAAATTTAAAACGAATTCAAAATACTCTCAATAACAATATTACCTTAAATTTCTTAATTTCCCTAAAAAATGCCCGATGTTATTTTTGTTTAAGATGAAGATGTTGAACGGAATATATTTTATAGCAGAATCTGGTATCATGAATGATTGAACCACTAATCCACTTTTTTATATCGGGTTTTACATGGGGCTCATATAAACAAATAAGGTAAATTACATGATGTATGGGTGTTTGAAAACAACAATTTGATCAGTGCATAAATTAGCAACCTTTTAACTAATTTCTTCAACAACGTTTGTTGCTAATATTTCAATACTGAAATTTCTAAGAAAAAATTACTACTAAATAGGTATTAAAACTTTAAAACATGCATAATTACTCTACTTGTACATGAAACTCACATCTCATTAGAAAATTGGGAAGCATATATTTGTTCCTGACAAGTGAAGCAACTTAAAATTATCAACAATATAATTATCAAAATACAGAAAGAACTTTGAATTAGTCAAACTCTACAGTGGAAGGTATACTTCTTTAATATCTCCTTTTGTGTGGTAGAACAAGGCTTAGTTGAGGTCATTACCTCAGACACATTAAAGTGTCGATTACGATAAGGGTTTTAAAATTCTATTGCGACCTGCATTGGCCATCTTATGCTGCATTTGTGTCTTTTATGCTCGCAGTCTAAAAGTGCTGTGCTGAGTATGCTGGATGCAGTCTCTGCACAGACTTTTCATTGACTAATATTGGCATGCAATGGCCTGCAGCACGGAGGGTTATGTGGAGTTCCCATCTCCATAAGCCCCTTTATAATTTTCGGTATGAATTCTAATGGTATTCAAGTACTTTGCAATGTCTTTTTGCTCACTGGTGAATAAAAACATAACTTGCGTGACAACTAAAGTAAGCGTCTCCTTATGCACTTCTCCTCAAGAAACTAAGCTGGATTCCAATACAGCAAAGTTTCTCATTCGGAAAGCGTGACATGTTTTCTCCTCTTTATACCTCTTTCAGAGCAGTGCATCAATTGTTAAATTACTGCTTTCCAACGCTGTAAAAAAAATAGAAGAAATGATGCCTTGCTGAGTTACTGTTCATCCGAAATAGGGCAAAAACCTCTGTCAATTTCAGAACCCTTGCTATAGAATAATCTCCCTATGTACCGGAAAAATTTTCGTTCACCAAAAGATTTGAAGGAACCAGTGTCTCATCATTTTTAGTCTCGGGATCAATGAATGTGTGTGTGCGTATAAATCCTTGTTTACAATTTTAGCGTCGAAATTTGCCTTAGCGTGTGCCATAATTCGGCGGTAAAATTATTCCAGTTAGAATATAATTTAAATGCACGATCCACCGGACATTCAATGAGACTAATCCCGCCTAGAAATGAAAAACCTTTAGCGTGTCCTCCCAATAGCAATATATGCGATCAAGTACTCAGCTCTAACCATCCTATATTAAACAATACTTTTAAAATTTTAGCATCTATATCTACCTATGATTTCAAAACATTAGAAAACATTTTGGTCCACAAACACAGACCTCTCTTGAACGACAGCACTTATTCAACCCCACTCGAAATATGAAATTAGTTTCTGAAATATTTGCGGGCTATTACGGGTTCGATTTTTATTCTTTGTATTGTAATTTGAGAATATTCCATTCCGATAGTATGTAAAAGTGTGTGAGTATTATTTTTCTTTTTCTCAGATACTGATGATGAATGAAGCTATCACTCACAAGCTCTATTTTTAGTAAAATTTTTATTAGAACTCGATGTTACTACCTGCTTGTAGAATTTCGTTTTCCCTAACATATTTTGCGTTAGAATCATGATCAGAACTTGAACATACCGGCTGACACTACTGTTCTCAGAATATGCGTTTAGTTTTCTTGTGTATCTAACGTCGTACAAGAGCTAGTGGGTGTGGAGCTTTTAAAAATCTGACACAATACACCCCTATTTTAAAATATTGAAGCCTCATTATTTAAAACTTAGTGAAGAACAGACGTCTTACATTCATATACGTCATCATTTGCGATTCAAATATTTCCCATCCTCTGTTTCAACACGTATCAGTATTAGGCTGCGCATCTGCTCATAATGATTCGTATTAATCATGATATTATTTATTTTCTCTCTACGGTTTATCTTATGTATAAGAGATGCTAGGTTGCAACAGGCCATCTTTGCACTGTAATTTTCATTTCAAGATGCATACGCACAGATCGCACAATGTTATTGGTTAACATTTCACTTTTTGTGTTTAGGATAGAATTATTAATGACAATTAAAAGTTTCATCGCGACTTCCACATTTTAATCTTAAGGCTATGAACTTATTCATTGAAAACTCGATTTACCATACTCTATATGGGACTGATTTCGGAATAAACGATTTTTTTCCATTTTTCAAGGAGGCAGACGTTTATTTTTGAGTTCTTGTCCATTTCGAAAGCTGTTTGATAGCATCGACTTCTTCTGAAAATAGTGATGACATTGATGCTAGATAATTTAATTCGTTATAACATAAATGATGTTGCCTCATTTTTATTGATTTTCTTACTGGAGTCTCCCAAGTTTCAATAGAGGTACAAATATTTGCAGTGAAAAATAAGAGCAAACCTGGATTTAGTAAAAATGAATGTGAATGCAATTTTTGAATCACGTATAAGCAGGAAATAATTGAACGAAGACATTACACACATAAATCACATAGTTCAGTGACGCTTTCCCCTTCAATAGTTGATATCGTAATACAAATTTCGGCCATTGTTATATTCTGGTGTGGGTAAATTAGCTGTTACAAAGAGTACGAGTTAAGATTTTCGATCGATCAGGTTTTCTGTGAAGACCTGTATGTTTAGTGCTAGTGCAGAAGTCTGTGGAATGACGGAGATGATAGACCAACCGCTGCTAAAACCGGTCTTTGCAGGCCAATTAACGTAGCCTTAGGCTAGATTTGGCATCAGGGGAGCGTCTATCACGCAAGTATTACTGATAACGAGAGCGTGGGATGTGACGGTCGAACTTTGCTGCAACCAAATGGGTAAACAAACCTGCGCCACTGGATGAACAATTTAAATAATAGTTTTTAATCATCAATTATAAGTTAGATAGCATTGTCAGTATTAAAATACACTAAAGTCTCCTCGACTCAAGAGCTTTTGAAATCTGATGAACTTTAGTAAGAAGCAAATACTACAGTAATTTTTAAGAAGAAGCAGGCGCTACAATAACTTTTACTAAGAAACAAACTCAACGTTGATGAGCCTCTGAGTGATAAGTCTATCGCCGTTCGCAGATCATCATTTCGCATTTAAAAAAACAAAAACTCGGCAAATTTTTCCCCTGAAATAGGTAGGCCACCAACTTTGAACTCCTGAACAAGGCCAGAAAAACTGCTTTTCATGCTCATGAATTTATGAAAATGACCGAACTACTGGCCGAAATCAAGTATGAACCAATGTCCACTGATTTTTAAAACGCAAATAATAAGTATGAAAACGATGCAAGTGCTTGAAAACGAAAAGAAAATAATTGCGCTTCTTCAAAATTTAATTCAATGAAAACTATCTTCAATTTCGCCTGTAGCTAAAGTATCACTAAATGCTGTAATGTTAGACAATACACAGTAATGGAATACTTCAAAACGTCTCGTATGAATACAGTTTCTGTTGACTTTACAGTTACAGTTGCGAAATTTCGTCTCTTAGTTGATAATTTGAGAACAACAACCGACCTGACACATTCCCCTGGCTCAGCTTCAGTCCGATGAGACAAGTTTTGTTCACTGCTTCACATGGCAATAATCCAAATTTACGAACAAGGCTGGTATGCTTTAATCATAGAAAAATCTTTTTTGTTAGATAAAGTTGCCAGTTCAGTACTTCCTCAAATTTCACAACAGGGAGTAGAGCATCTTTTTCCATGGAAATTTTTAAGCACAATTTACATTCACCATAGCTCACACATTCGCGTCGTAACTATATGGTGAAATTATTTTCCGCTTATGTGGAAGTCAAGATAAATTCCACGTCCGAGAATATCAACCAGTACTTCACAAATTTTGTCAATCGTGCCAATATACAGTGTAAAAGAAGACACAGTATAGAGGAAAAACCATGTGTATAACTCGTTATGGAAGTATGCTGTGCAAGACTGGATAAATCAGGACACTGATTCGATTCTCACGATTCTCAAAGGACATGAGCCTGCAGGGAATTAACGAGGCTAAGAAACATGTTTGTTGCGATCACTGTGAGCTCTCAAACATGTTTTGATGCGATCTTTGTGAGCCCTCAAACTAGGCATTTGTGTTGAACTTGCGGGGGATTAGCAACTTCTCTGAAGCGTCACGCCTGATTGGCGAATTTCTTGGGAGATTAAAACCATACCCAGGAAGACTTAATGCAAAATGATTGGTCGTGACAGAGCTTCATTTCGGAGTTACGAGACCTCATGAGAGGTATTATAATATAGTTTAAATTACTCTATTTGACAATTCTTACAATTTTGATCATTGTACCTAAACAACCACCAAATTAGATATTAATATGTATCTGAGCGGTTTTAAGAATAAAGCATGCCTTGCCCTCTTCTCTCCATTTTAATTTCATTGCTTGCAGGGCAGAGCGTGAGTTCAAAAAAATAGAGTTAGTGGTAGCCCCTGGACAAGCTTAATGGCGTTAGTTTCCGTGAGGCTTACAGGGTGTTTCACGTCATTCAAGCAAAATGATCGTACATACATCATATTGTTTGTTAGAATAGGGGACGCCCAGGATCCATCTTGTAAGGATAGTTGAAAACATCAACTGGGTATTTTACGTGATATTGTATAGGCGAACACATTTATCAGAAGCTAACAGGACAGCAGGCCAGAATCTGGTGCCACCTGGTTTTGCATCAGAAAAAAATTGACTAGAGGAGAGGGGTCCTCAGCGAAAAGGCTGCACATGTCTGCAGCAAAATAGAACGTGACGTGAAACACCCATGGCGCGAGCACGTTCTTCGATGCCGAGTGTTACATCTGCAGAGCTGTTATTGCCTGCCACACTGCACTGGTGAGAAGGTCGCTCTCGAATGTTAAGTATTTGAGAAGTTCACAGGGGAGAAAATCAGCGTGTTGAGTTCAGTTTTTTTGAGAAGGCCACTTCACTATCGATTGGTTCATAATTTTTTTCAGCGGTTTGATAGTTCGAGGGTAAAAATGGAATAATCTGAGAGAGAAGAGAGAATAATGTCGGTATGAAAAATTGAAGACGTAAACTCTTTGCTTGAAGAGTTTGTTTTTCAGGTTTCCAGTGACCGTGAGTCAAATTGGGTTTTCTCAAGAGTCACTCTTTCTCACACTTGAGCGATTTTTCGAGGTCCAGCCTTGAGTGACTTTGGAGCGATGACATGGTGCTGCATCCTGCTAGAGGCTCAAGAGTGAGCTTACAAATTCTTCTTCAGCAAATTGACCACTCTTTTTGAATTTCTCTGACAAAATTTTTTAGAACGTGGATAAAATTGTGCGTGAAACTAGTACGACATATATCGAAGACTACTGGCAGTCTTGTGCTAAAGTCTAAATTAATGGCACTACTGGCAGTCCATTATTAAAGCCTAAATTAATGGCACTACTGGAAGTCTATTATTAAAGCCTAAATTAATGGCTCTGCGGGCAGTCCATTATTAAAGCCTCAATTAATGGCACTACTGGCAGTCCATTATTAAAGCCTCAATTAACGGCACTACTAGCAGTCCATTATTAAAGCCTAAATTAACGGCACTACCTGTAGTCCATTATTAAAGCTTTAATTAATGGCACTACTGGCAGTACATTATTAAAGTCTAAATTAATAGCAGTACTCGCAGTCTATTATTAAAGCCTAAAATGATAGACCTAAAGCCAGCACTCAAATCAACATAAAAATATTTGACTAGGCATCGTTGGAGTAAGGATGCTGGTATACTTATCCAATTTTCTTATCATATACCCTTTATATCACTCGTGAATTTTTATGTACGAGAGCAGGGTTATTACTTAAACCTGTTTCATGAATTATTTCTTTCCATTCTTCATATTCATCACGACGCGAGGGGAAAATATACTCAACGGCCTGTTCGATTTTGCGGATCGCGGGCGGTAGGCTAAAGCGCAGGTGTCGCGCGGCCAGGTGATCGGAGACTCAGTCCGCGGTCCGCAGTACGCTCGTGGCGTTCATTGTGGGAGGTGAGGGTGTGTATTGTGTCTGCGGTCTACCACGTGTACTCGCGCGGGAGTATTTCATTTTGAATTTCGCGCAATAGTGTCTCACGGTACATGTGCACGAATTACAAGTCGGGAAGTTACGCTGTGAAAATTTTTCCTTTTTTAATTTCGCGTTTTGATAAAGACTTGAATTAATGAATGCATTGAAAATCGTCTTGTAACATTCGTGTTGATTGTTTCCGGCTGAAATGACTTACCGCTTTCTTATTTTTACACTCGCCTAATAGACGCTAAGAAAATAATGTCTACGCATTGAGCTCATTTAACTAACTGTCACATCTGTGAGGAGTAGTATAGGGATAACCTTAACCTGGTCTGAGAGTAACTCATCCATTCAATAATCACTTACTTACTCATTGTAACCTTCATCGTTGCTGTAGGTTGAGTCAGGTTGGGTTATATTGGGTTGAGGTTACGTTAAGTTGTCGCTTTATAGTTGTCTGTGATTTACTTTTTAGTTTCCATGTCATTTATCTTTTCTTGTTATCTAGCAGTATTTTGGCCATGAAATAGTACTGGAAAAAGGTAATTTTTTTACCTATTGCGCCCTTAAAAGCCAGGGATCTAGTTCCCTAAGCTGTGCACATTCTAAAACTCAAGTTTTCTACCGAATATTAATGAAGTCTGTAGCGGTGCAAACTCAACACAGAAATTTCACTTAATATATACTTCTAGTCGGCATCCTCGTCGGCGGCACCCCAGTGTGAAAGCCCAAGCATCTTTAAGGTATTCAAGGTACCCTGCACGGAGAGTGGTATTCATTGAACTGCCTTCATTTTAGCATCATTGGAAAGGAGTTTTTTGAATTACAAAAACGTCTTTTAGGAAGTTTGAAAGCGCAAAAGCAAGTACACGAGAGACATTCAAAGAGTTCTCATACCAGTACAACGTAACGTCGCAGAGTCAGCGAATGTTAGCGGCCCATTTCCAGGAGTTTGGCCGACTGTGATTCGAGCGCGTAACGTCACGTCAAATAAATGTAACAAATCTATCCTAACCAACCTAAACTTACCTAACCTAACCTAACCTAACCTTACTTCCTAACGTAGCCTTACCTCCTAACGTAGCCTTACCTCCTAACGTAGCCTTACCTCCTAACGTAACCTAACCTTACCGGATATATCCTTACCGAGCGTGTCCTTACCTAACCCGACCGAACCTTAATTTACCTAACGTCAGCCTACCGTAACCCTCGACAGGACCCTCGGTATAATTGGGAGGAAGGGCATAATAACGAGACAGGCTGCACAATAAATACTCATTTTTAACTATGTTTCCTTCTTGTGAACCTTTCGAAAATAGATTCTCACAACTCGGCAAAAAAAAATCCCATCCAATTATACCAAAATGAAGGTCGCACGATGACTATAACGCCCTTCGCAGTTTGCTCGCTTTGTTAACTGAAATTTCCACCGAACATAAATGAATGTTTCTATTGGTACGCAGTCATGGTAGCAATTTTGGATTGGAGTGGAGGTTCCCAGTCAAGAAGTGCTTATTGTTTGTTAGAATTGGATGAATATATTCATAGATGTTTCATTACCTGCCCGTTGTCGTGCCTTTGTTAGAATTGGATGAATATATTCATAGATGTTTCATTACCTACCCGTTGTCGTGCCTTTGTGTGCATTTTTGCTCTTTATGCCCAGAGTATTAACACGATTTATCCTTTTCGTTTGTCAGGTTGTTGAAAATGTTAGAAATTGATCTCTTGAAAGCAAGAATTGATTTTTGATTTGTAGCTCCTCTCGCAGCCGCTCGTTCGTCAGTTCCAGTGCATTTTGGGGACCCTGCGCCCTCATTTTCCCTCATATCAGCAGTGCACGAACACATTGTGCTGTACAAACTTCCGTTTGCTCTATTCTATACATATCGAAAAAATAAACGAACACATTGCTTGGTGAAAAATGTTCATTAGTTTCAGTGTGCTCGTCAGATTAGATTTTGCCAGCAATTCGTTCTGCAGAAAAAGTTGAACATTTCCAAGATTTACCTATAAAATGACGCGAGTGTAGCCAGCCGAGTGCTGGGAGGGGACCGGCCATGCCGTGGCCAGTTGGAGACCGCCGCGCACGCCAGACCTGCCTGCTGGCCTGCACAGACTCCCGCCACACCGTCCAGGTATATTGCTTTTTTTCTCCCAATATGATGTATATTGAATAGATCTGTATTATTGGAAATGCATAATGTGCTATATAACTGTATAACTACGTGATGTATAGACTTCTGCCACACCTTCCAAGTAAATTAGTTTCTTGTCCTTTCTAACTTAAACACTGAGGCTCGTGCGTTCTTGATAATTTTGAATTGTGGGGATTAATTATTATTCTAGAGGTCTTAGAGCAGCTTGGAACATTCCCCGTTGCCATGAGAGTTAGTTTCTAAGTTCCATATCATAATAATGGCTTTTGTTAACAAGCACTTAAACTGTAATTTTCTTATGGGAATGATCCCACAAAGTGGTGGCGCTTGTAGCCCTTAAATAATCAAGGAAGACGCACGAGTTCGTCACCAGAACAAGCAAATGACAGCAAGTAAGCCTAGCGAAGTGACAGACGATCTTACAGTGGCAGACCACCGCTTGGTGCACCCGCACGTCAATCTTCTTTTGACTCTCAGTAGCTTTCAGCTTGCGAGGGGCTTTCGCTTGCGAGGGGCTTTCAGCTTGCGAGGGGCTTTCAGCTTACGAGGGGCTTTCAGCTTACGAGGGGCTTTCAGCTTACGAGGGGCTTTCAGCTTGCGAGGGGCTTTCAGCTTACGAGGGCCTTTCAGCTTGCGAGGGGCTTTCAGCTTGCGAGGGGCTTTGAACTTACTAGTGAGTCAGCAGCGAAAAAAATTTTGTCCGGGCATCAGCGGTGAAGTTTTTAACACTGCGCTATATCCTCGCACACGTTTCTCAGAATATGAATAATAATTGCGAAATTTTTAGTACTTATATTTCAATGATTGCTCCTTTGATCTAATGAGAACTTCCCGAGCGGTTTCCCTGTTGTGAAATGAGTTGCAGGAGCTTGAGGAAAGTCAACTAACTGCGGTAAGCCCTGACTCCAGCGACTAAGACTGGTTAGGTTCGTGTATCCATGAGAGATAGAGGGAAGTATCGGTTAAACAAATGTTTGTACCGATATGAGTTAACTATTTTTCAATACATCTGTAACGTCATCGATAACGGCTATTGTCGGCAGAGTACGATGAATTGTGACGACCATGTAGATGAATAGTGCTCAACATAGTGTCAAAGCGAGCTATGATCCTTGTATCGGCATACTCTTCAAACTGTGAGAAAAAATGTATTCCTTGCTTTCACAAATGGTTGCACGTACGAGATACATTTCCGCGGCTCACGTACAAGTGTCCCTCATGATGTGTGGGTCACGTGACCAACTCAATAGCTAATTAGATCCCGGGGAACCGCTGCGTGCCCTGACANCCCCCCCCCTCTTCAGCTCTTAAACACGGCCTTACGAGCGCACCTCACAGCACGGACGAACTGCAAATTTTTTGTCTGGCTAATCGAAGTGAAGAGCTTGAATAAAACTTTTTGAACCTTATTCTGTTCCTTTACTTTTAAATTAAATTTAGTGCTCACTCATTTTGTAGAATTCCGCCATTTGATTTTGAAGCATCTGAAAAAGCTCTGAACTGCCAGGCAGTTCTCGTAATCCAGTGCATGCAAAGCTGAAAATGTCTCTGGAGCTCCAATTCCCCAACGCAATATTGGATAACCGGGCGTTCCCCCGTCCTGCCTATCCTGGTCTGACCTCTGATCTTCTTAGAGCAGTTTTCTTTTTCGTTTAACCTTTACCCAGCACATTCATCGGCATTAAACGTGAAACAGTTTGTATGAATGCAAAAAAATTTCCAAAGAGGTACTTCCGTGTTCATTCTTTCAATGCGAAGCGGGATAGTCTTTTTCATTTTGTCCATTTAATATTTTGTAGCTCTGTGCTCCCTGTAAAGTTTTTAGCCTCAGGTGCGTATTTACATGATGTATTTCGGCCAGTATTTGCAGCACATGAAGCTTTGAAAAACTTCGCTTTCAGCACGTTTGACATACGAGTATTCTAAGTCAGCTCTTCAACTAATTAATGATGACTTTTTGTTTAATCGGATTATTTTAATGAAGCACCAGCTCAGTTTTTATATTTTTTTCAAATCTTTCTTCAAATACTTGATATGCTTCAAATATACTTTTCCTTAAAATGATTTCATTACTTAAAGACTTGAACTAGAGCAAAGTGGAGCTCGTCTCATTGAATTTGTTGGTCCTCAATTAACAAGTCCGCCGATAATTTTTTAAGTTACTCAAAAGTTGCAATTTTGCTTAGCACGCTCACAAACATTCCATCGTTACGACTTCAAGTTACAAACTTTACAAATTAATTTTTTAAAGTAATAAAAATTGCGTTTTTAATGGTTTGGTTGCAGGTGGAAGGCTTTCAAAAAAAAGTTACAAATCACTAATTCGTTTTCCTCCGGGACACGACGAAGACGATCTCATCGTAGTCCTCATGGCGCGCCAATGATCTGATTCTTTAGTGGTTCCGACAAAGAGCGATGATTCTCGGACTCCTCTTCAAAGGAGAAGGGCGAATTTTTTCGGAGGCTGGACACGACGAAGTTTTGTGCAGTCTCGATCCTGAAGCCATTTCCCATTAAATTGACCACAAGAATTGGCAATTCACACCCCACTCTAATACTCTTCCACGAGGATGATTTTTTTCAAGTTGCTGGTCAAATGACAATTGTGTCGGAGCCGAGTCGAGACTTGCGAAATGGGCGTTTTAATTGGCGAGAAGAGCACAAGTGTCGCGGTGGAGCGTCAGCAGCCTGAGGCCTGCTGGAGGGTTGGCACCTTTTTGCCTGTTCTCAGCTTCTTGCAAGTGTTCAAGGTTGCTGTTTCAGGGTCCAAAAAAATACCACTTCGTATCCTTTTTCTGTTTCTTTCAGCATTCAGGCTTGGCGTCCACTCGCAGAGACTAATTAAATTTCCCGAACCGTGGCTTCGTTTCCGTTTTGGCAATTGAGGCTTTTGTTCTAGAGCTCGGATTTTTACGACACAGGTCATTTACGACTACATCTAAAATGTAGGAGGATGACCCCACGTGCAAGATAGGGATCATCGTCATTTGGTTTTGTATTTGGCTAACTGATTTCTTCCTTTGAGTTTTTAAAATCTTGGCAATGTTTATTCGATGATGAGGTTTTCTAATTTGGAAATGTCATATTTTCAGGTTTAGAGACTCATACTGGAGGGAAATATTGTCGATTATTTTTGTATTCTATGATGCGTATCCGTCTTTTCATCCTGCTCTGATTCTCTTTTATTATTTTGAAGGTAAAAACAAGAACCTTTATTAATTCTTACACGTTTTACCGTTGGGTTTTCAATGCAATAATCGTATATTGCAACCGACCACCAGTGTCAGTACGCGTGCCACAGCCTCTTCACTTAATTCTTCAACCAGAAGAACCCGTTAAAGATTATCACTACCGTTGTTAAGGCATTTTTGCATTATGATTCAGGTTATATTTATTCAGTCAAAACACTGTAGAACTTTCTTTCACCTTTGAGATGAGAAAACCGTGTAGGTGCGAATCAATCCTACAGTGGTGTAAAGAACCTGAGCAGTTTTGTTCGTCAATAGTTTTATTCGAACTAGATTGTCTGAACCTGGCTCTCGAAAATGCTCTGTCGTGAATGTGTCCACGATTGCGAGCACGAAGGCTATTCGTGCGTAGTTTATTTTTAGGGATGAAATGCGTCGACCGAAACTGCTCAAGGTTCGTCAGGCATTTTAAAAATATTTATTATCGAAGACTCAAATGAGCTCATGGTTCACTGCGTGCGGTGAATGCTGATTGGCTCCACTTGTCTAGAGACATAAGTGCGCTGATGATTCCCCATATCTTCTTTTCTTTCTTGATCAAACTAAAAAGGAAAAATTGAGAGCAGTATTTTATGTGGCTCGTCCAAGAGTAATTTTTTTGGATGATTAGGGTCACGAATTCAGTGTTCAGGTAATAAGAACACGCCTGAGTTGCAAGCTATTCGTTCAAGTCCGTTAAAACGAATTCGGATTTTAGTGTGTTGGAAGACGCGCACCCCAAGGATGCTACACAAGGTTCGGACTTGCGCGCTCTTGTGTGTGTGTGTCGCGGCACCGTATAATTCCGAGCAATTTAGGGCTGCCATTTTCGAGCTTGCTGTATTTTGAAGGAGCATTAGCTCTTTTGTTGTCGTAAAAATGTTTGGGATTTATAGCCTTTATGATGCATCAAAATCAGCGGCTGATTCTGACAAGCGTTGCAGGAGACTTCAAGTGCCTTGAAATTTTGATCTTAAAACAGAAGGTGTGTTTGCTTCACTTTTTCCCCAAATACTCAACCGAGCAACTTTACGACAATGGCTTAGATATAAAGAATAATGGTATATTTTAAAACGTTCCCCGCGTTAAGCCGTTCCATTGTTACGTTATTCATGAGTCAGGTTAGATTAGAATTTGTCGACACCTCGTGTTTTGAAGTAACACGTGCTTCCTTCTTGTTCGCTTCTTCTCGTTCCCCGGGTTAACGGGCTTACTTATTTCAATTATTAAAGAGTTTTCTTTAAAAGCAATCAAGACACAAGTGTTGACATATAAGCAAGCCATTACCCAACAGCGGGACGATTTGCTTCATTGGTTGACCCGTGTTGCAATACGCGGGCACGTGTGAAATCGTTCGATCGAATCCGTGGTAGTGTTGAGAATACCCAAATGCGCCTCAGATCCTCTGAAGGGCGATGTCTGTGAGTGCGTCATCACGCTAGCAGCAGTGATGGAAGTGGGCGGAAATTGTAGGCTTGTTATTATAGGTCCGGGGCATTAGGAGCCGTTTGTGAAGGCGTGAAAAGCTCGTAGTGAGTGCGCTAATATACGCTGTGTAGGAGATATTCTTCAGATATGCCAAAGATGAAGAAAGTATACTCGCATGTAAATATACAGACCCACTGGGAGATCAGGAAAATGTATTTTTTAGGTATCTGAGGAAAAACAGTCCACATTGCGCGGGTTGTGCTGCAAGCTCTCGATATCGCTTTACAGGAAAGCCAAGCGTAAAATCTGAGACAGTTATGTAGAACAGAAATTGCTTCTGCCATTTGTGATTTCATTTTCTTAAGCGTAGGATTTTCAAATTGAAGTTGTGGAAGGGCTCCATATGACACCTATTTTGTTCCATTTGAAATTTCTTTCTTTTACCGTTTTATATTCGGCTAATTGATTTCTTTCTCTGCCAGCCCCTGTAAAACTTTGCTATTCTTACTCGACGACGAGCTTTTCTTATATGTTCAACTCCTATTTCAGTGTTGACAATCGTCAAATGAAGAATTGCAATTTTTCTTTATTATTGTTAGTTTAAAGCTTTCTAGCCGCATGGAATATGATTTCAAGAGAGCGAATTCGGTCCTTACGTATTATCGGGAGGACTTTTGATTTTTACTTTTTCTTTTTTTTGCACAGGGTTTGTTGGTTAGTATGAAGATCTTTGATTTAATAAACGCGCACTGAGGAAGAGGCTGTTGTGTTCCTTCAGGAGAAAAGTATCTTGCCGGCTGAACGAATCTGTCCGAACAATCACAAAATGAAGCTCTACTTTGGCTCGCGCATTTTCTGGCAATGTAACGTCAAGTCATGCAAAAAGAAGGTGAATATGCGAGTGAACAATTGGTTTGCCGACAGTCGGAATTACAAATGTAATGGTTAGGTTAGGTTAGGTAATTCCGGTTTTTTTAAAGGTCCTCCCGATAATACGTAAGCACCGCGAATTCTTCATCACAGTCCAGTTTTGCATACGTGACATGATGCTCAAAGGCAGCGTTGTAGTGACGATTAGACTCAAGGTAAGTACAGTGCGACGCACGAGTTTTACTGTGAGGGCGCAGGTGCAGTGTTGCACGCGTGTTGTCCTTCTGCATCACAAGGTAATTCCAGGCTGAGCTATGGGCAACTGCAGTGCTTTCTTTCCATTTTAACAACACTATTCATAACAGAATTGTTTTAACGCGTAAGAATTTATCCAATTACGGGTAATTTTTTGTATAATGTTTAACTTTTACGAATCTCTCCAGCTCTACTTTGAATGGATACAGCATACATAAATTATACCTTGAGATGTCAGAGAGCGATGCTTCTGAATGCTTTCCACGCCTCTTTAAGTTACTGGGATGCGCGCTCAATGTGCCAGGTCTGCACAAACTCTAAAAACTATTCTCATTTTGACGAGCATCCTCTTTGCATCCACCGATAATGTTCCTAAGCACTCCCCGCTAGAATCCTCATTTTGTAACTCTAAATAGCGAAATAAAAAATATATTTCCGGGCATCAAGTTGTGGGTTTCATTCCTTTAGAGGGCATAGGATAGGTCATAGGCAGTAGGTTTAGGCTGGTTAGTTTTGTCTATCCTATGCTGTGGGGACTGGCGTCCCCAGGAGAGCACTGTTAGGTTATTTTAGTTCTAGTTAGACCTTTAGGACTTCTATCTTTCGTTTCCACTTTACTTCTTTGGATTTTCATGCCTTCTTTGCGGATGATTCTTTGTCTTTTCTTCCTCTCCCTTATTAAATTGCTGTTTCTATGTGCAGGGGAATCCTGTGTGGGAATACATCTGTGCATAAATTCTATATTCCTACAGTTCACACTGAATGGTCCCTTCGTTTTGTTCTTTTGAGACCTCTTTTGAGACTTCTTTTGAGACTTCTTTTGAGACCTCTTTTGAGACCTCTTTTGAGACCTCTTTTGAGACCTCTTTTGAGACCTCTTTTGATGTGGCTACGGAACCTCAACCCTGGAATGGAACCTTGGGTTTTGCCTACCCCGTAGTTTGCATTTCATTTTTTCCCCATGGATTTAAGACTAAGTGTTTCTCCTTCGCTTAACCTTAGATTTCGGGTTACCATTCCAGAGTTAAACTAATCAACTACAGTCAATAGTGAGAAGAATTTTCGTTTCCATTGCTTCCTTCATTTGTTGCTTGTTGTTGTCCTCTTCCTTATAAGTTACGACCGTACTTGTGTGCACGTGTCTGGCGCGCGCAGTTGTTGTAGACTTAACACAGGACAGACTGTGGGCACACAGGATGGGATCGTCAGTAACTTGCCCGTTGTATACAGAATACCATTCCTACGAGAAACCTGATTTTGAAGTTATCTGCAATTATTGTACGAATGTAGAAGCGGCTGGCAGCGTTCGGACTAGACATGAACAGTCTTTCTCCGTAATGGGACCCAGACTCTTCAACTCTCTACCGAGAGATCTGAGAGAATGCGATGGTTCACGTCTTCAAGAAGAAGCTGGATAACTTTCTATAAGCTGTCCCTGATAGACCGCCTTTGCCTCACTATCATCAGACGGCGGAGGGAAACGGTTTCATTCAACAGCTCGCGGATATGCGAAGGGACATCATGCACACAAACCGGCGGCACCCCAGTGTGGCCAGGGCATAAAGGCCCCAACATTTTCACAATATTCAAGATATTCAAGAATGTTTGTCATTTTCCCAGAAAGTTGAGCTCAGTGACCAGAGAAGACTATGCAAGCGTTACAGCTCACATGCATAATAAAGTTGCGCGGCTTGCTTCTGAGCGAAAACTATTTGACTGCAGCCATCTGTGATACGCGTGGAATAATTTTCATGGGCACTCACAAATTTGACGAATTTGCTCACGTCAACGTGGTACGATCGCAAACACTTCTCCATCGAGTGTCAATCTCCTTCCTTTTACATGGAAATGAAGCACATTTATCTTCATAAATTTCATAACAATCTTTCATCACAATTCAATTTTGCATGCGTGACGAAAAACAGTCGATATTGTAGGAAGAGTTCACAATAGGGAGCACACTAAGTTAAATTTCTTCTCTGAAGTTCGAAACATACCTTAAATAAAGGAGGAACAATACTACTACTTACAACTGGAAAAAATTACAGTAGGCGGTAAAGCCAGACCCTAACGCGTATGAGGATCCCCACCCGTACTATACAAAGTAAACCTGCTCCACCAGAGACCTCATTGAAATATTCGTAAGGGGATCAGAGATCTTGCTTGGTATGAATTGAAATGTTCGCAAGGGGATCAGAGATCTTGCTTCGTATGAATTGAAATGTTCGCAAGGGGATCAGAGATCTTGCTTGGTATGAACCTTGTAGAGCTACGTAGCAACACTTTACTAGAGCTTGGTGTTAGAGGGCAGGAATTCAGCAAGGTCATAGTGAATAAATCCCATTCTATGTTTCCCTCTTCACAGTTGCCCATTATATCATAGGTGCTCAAAGTTTGCATAAATGTTGCCTAACTTTTAAATCTTGCAAAACTTGAGTATTCTGTTTCTTATTCTTTCATACCAATAGCATTAGTTAGTGTATTCAATGCGGTACAAATTTTTGCTTAACAAAAAAATTGTAGAAACTGCGGATGTTCATGCGTTTGGAATTATATCTACTAACTACTACTACTTCTAGCGGCGGTACCCCAGTGTGGCTGGGGTGTGAAGGCCCAAACATCTCCAAGGTATCCAAGGTACTATAAATAAACAAATATGAGTTATTTTCAGTGTTCCTTAGTTTGGTTTATGCCTATAAACTTCAAGACTTGACGACCCTGGGGACATCTGATGTCAAAAGTCTCTCGCTTCATAACCGAGGGATAAAATCTAATGGAACATCAATTTATCACTTTAACCACAGATCAGACCCACTGAAGCGCTCGCTTCTCATTGGTGGCCGGATGTGGTGACGTCACATCCTGCCCACCACTCATAATGATGATCGTTGCCACAATTTGTAGCATTGCTCATGCGAGCTTCGTGATCAGACGTGGATGAAATTGCTCTGTTCAAAGAGCCGAGCTTCCGACGCAAGGCTATGTAACGTGAAGTTGATGGACTTGAAGGTTATAAACTTCTTTTCCGTGCTTAGAATCGAAAAGATCAGCAATGAACGTACATTTCGAATCCTCCGGCATAACGTGTACTTTTTTACAGAACAAAGAAATGCGTTTGGAGCTTCTAACAAGGTTCGTCGAATGCCATTGATCTATTTGAGAGATTAAAAAGGTAGAATATGACCGCACCTTTTCCTGTCTCGCTTGGTCTTTTTGATACCTTACAGAGACGTGTGCAGCTGAGCATTTCCTTCAGCGTACCTGGAAGATTTTGAACTCCGCTGATGATACGTAGGATTCCTGAGCTCTAAGCGGAGGAAAGGGGGGTATTTTTGAAGTATCTGTACTTTGAAAACCAAGCTCTTCACCTGAATCTTGAGCTACTTTTCAAGGAATTGGGAGTGTTTCGCTTTAGTTGTTAGCACGTGTGCTTTTTTCCCAGGCCTTCTGCCCTCTGATTTTGCCCGTATGCGTCTCTTGTATAGCATTCCATAAAAATTTTCGGGCGCCGCATCTCTGTCTTCCAACTTCCTTCAATACTTCGTTTCACCTAGATATTTTCTCAAAATATTTGCGCCTACACTATATTCATTATCTCGCTTCACCTTGATATTTTCTCCTGATATTTACGCGTACGCTGTCTTCACCAGCACCCCAGGCTGCGGCGCGGCGGTCTGCGCCAGCAGAGTTCTCTAAATTTGGCCCCATCAGCAGCTCACTTTGCCCTGAATGGGACGTGAACAATTGCTGAACTAATAGGAAACGACGCATATAATACAAAAATTGAAAAAAGGAATATTTAACTAAAATTTATTACTTTTTGAAGTTTACATATTCTGCAATGTTGAGTATTCCTCTTTCACGTAAACCGAATTTGTTTGATCACGCGCTTCTTGCGACAATTTTAGAATGAAAAATACACCACGTTTGAAGCACCATTATTCAAAAAACACAATGATGTATTTTTTACCATTATAGATAAGAAACAATGTTGTGGAAACTCGGTGGTATTTCAATTTTTTTCACATCAAAATTTGCAAATGCTAGATCTAATTTCTAATGCTAACGCATTTGCAATATTTTTGGCTGTAGCAGGTTAGCTGAGCTCAAAAATTTAGTAAGTGTTAGAGAAGAAGACTTGTAGAGTGCATCAGTCGATGGAAGGGCGTCTGATGTGTAGTACAGATTGCGCTGTTCTTCACAGGCTTCGAATTTTGGGTAGTTCATGATACTTTATTTTTGGCTCGTTTGAATTCCAGCCGTTGATATCTGCCCTTTGACAGCCCCTGCTTCATGGAGACGACGACAGGAAAATAGCTTGCAGTGGCACGTAGGTTCTTTGAACAGCCTCGTCGACATTTCTCAGAGCATGATTGTGCATCGAGCAGGAGCTAATTATTGGATTTCCTTATTTAGACCCGCCCACTCGTACGAAGAGTTAGTCGTACTTTCCTCACGAAAGCGGCTTCGTGAACGTTGTTGTGAAATAGGTGTTAGTACATTTAAATGAGCTCTTTATCTGTGGAAAATTTGTATCCACAAAGTATTGTATTTACCTCCAGCAGTCCGGATGAGTGTGGCCGCGACGGCTTCCGGCCGTGCCTGTCGTCGAGGGTCGAAATATGAAAATTTATAAGGAGATGTAGAGATGTGCATTTGAATTACATCGCCTCGACATGCGTAAACAGAGGGAGCCCCTTTGAAAAGTTTTAAATTTCGCATGTTTTCGATGGGCTTGTCATTGAGAACGTTTGTGTTGTGGTGGTGCACGAGCGCGTGTGAATTGCGACGCAACTTAAGACTAACTCTCAGGGTCGTGTCTTTTCGACGGCAGCAAGCTTTAGAAGCAGGTTGTATGGTAGAGGTTGGAGCATTTGTACTTTTCCAAGTTCAAGGCAGGAAACACTGACGACTGCACACATGGTTGTTTGTAGTGCGATATTGGGTAAATAGGAACTCGATGTGGAATCAAGATCTCCTAGTATTTGAATGGATTTTCTTCTAATTGTTTTCTTTCGGTTCTAGAGGATACAAGCTGTGGTTCAGATCACGATTTGAATAGAGTGTATTATGAGTTCGAAAAATTCCTCAAGTGAACACTAAGCTCATATTGGGTGAACTTTTAGAATATGAACATTTCAACGTCATTATTGTACTTACTATTTCATTGTAAGCTTACAATTTTAATTTCCTAACAATGGAACCTGAGAGCCTATCAACTTTTGCTCTTACTATTTCATGTACTGTATAATCGTATTCGTTTCATTCAACAACTTCAAAAGTAGTTGGGGTTGTTCAGGGAAATCGCAACTGTATGTTCCGTATTGATATCTGCGTGTTAGAACAAAAGCTGACACCCAGTGTACCGGAAGGCACCAATGTTTGTGGTTTGACACTTTCTTTACGAAACGCTGTTTTCTAGGATACAATGAAACAACAGCGGCTCACATCAACGGGAGAGTGTGGTCAGTTTTCTTGCTATTTTTATATCGTGTAAGCTAATGATCATTAAATTTTGATTGCGGAGGGTACCAGCTCTGTAATAGCTTTAAATATTACGTTGTAATAGCCCTAAATACAAGCTTGAAGTAGCTTTAAAAATTAGCTCGTAGTATCTCTAAATATTAGCTTGCAGTGTCTCTAAATATTAGCTTGCAGTGTCTCTAAATATTAGCTCGCAGTGTCTCTAAATATTAGCTATTAGCTTGCAGTGTCTCAAAATAGTAGCTTACAGTACCTCTAAATATTGGCCTGTAGTAGCTCTAAATATCGGCTTGTAGTAGCTCTAAATATTGGCCTGTAGTAGCTCTAAATATTGGCCTGCAGTAGCTCTAAATATGGGCCTGCAGTAGCTCTAAATATTGGCCTGTAGTAACTTTAAATATTGGCCTGCAGTAGCTCTAAATATTGGCCTGCAGTAGCTCTAAATATTAGGTGGTAATTGCTCTATCTGTATATTAGCTTTTCCGGAACGCTTTTCATCAACAGGAAGGAATAAACTATAGGACACTCTTGGAAGCGTCCACATCTTCTGCAATTTGCGTGTTGTTACTTCTGAGCTTTATTTAATTTTATCGTCTAAACATCCTTACCCAATTTTGAAGGTCTCTCACCGCGGTGGTCAACTTCGTCAACAAGTCGAAGTTTATTATTTAAATTTCGCTAATCATCCTCCAACAGTTGGTTCACCTTAACCATCAGTACCGTACATGTACACTTTGCAAATGTTTTGTAAGTTTTTACAGCATATTCAGTTTTTCTAATGTGAAAAGCATCAGTGCTCGAATATGAAATTTTTGCTCGCCATTTTGACTGCCAGAAAAGGGTATCTAAAGTGAAAGGTCTGTCAAGTTTAGTCATTGTTGGAAAAAGTAAAGATTACAGTATCTCTACTGTGACTGAGACTGAAATTAATTTGTTAAATCATGTTATAAACAAATTCTTTCAAATTGCGTAGAAATTTTTGAAGAATCTAATAAATAGAAATTTTGGTTTTACGTGTGCCACGTTTACTTTAATTTATACAAGGCAGTGTTTGAGACACGTGCATTATCTCAGTATCTCATTTTGTTCTTAATCGTTCAGCATCTTATTCCTTCAATTTAAATGAAGCAAAGCTGGAGTAAGCTATGAAAGTCTGCAATTACTAGCCAAGAGGCGCTTAACCATTCAGACGCTTCCTCATTAACTGACAAATGCTGGTCTTGACATTGACGGTCGAGGAATTATTTTGAGATGTGACAAAACTTTTTGCCTTCACCCGATGCGGCAACCGTATACAAGTGCGCCGATGATGACGTCACTTACCAGTGGCAAGCAGCAGCAGCTTTGTGCATTTGCAAAGTGTCGTCTTTTAGACGCGGCCTTGAGGCAAACGTCTGGTCGTCATTACTTCCGCTCACATACAGACGAATGCTTAGCAGCTCGTGAGGACAGTTGAAATATCCAGTTAGGAGTTCCTTTAACGCTACTCAGCGCGCGTACCATAAATGGGCAACGTTATCTTCAATATTCAATTCAATCGTGAAGTACAACAATGCTGGAATCGTTTTTGACACCTAAGTCGAGGAGTGAACTTGCGTACATTGCTGCCCAGCGTGGCGGTCTTTCGAGCAGCCCCAGCTCGCCGAGTTAAAGTTGCTGACTGTAGACAGTCAGCCGTCAGCTGCGCGATGACCTGCGCTGGTATTCACGGAGTGTCTGCTGCCGAGCTCGGCGTGGGCACCGTTGGCTTCGCAGGAGACGAAGGGAATATTTTGAACTGGAACGCCACTGGACGCCTGCAGCCCTGCGGCCACTGCAACAGGCTGGACTCCAGCAGGGCTGCTGTCCACTGTGGGGCTAGGGCTGCGGGGCAGGTGGCCCACGTGACCAGGGCTGCGGG
>VOMN01083049.1:0-21322 GCA_014899125.1 Orchestia grillus | reverse complement strand
GTCCTGGATGAAATTTGTCCTATTACAATGAAATGTCCTATTACATCATGTACAGTATGTGTCAGTGTGTACGTATTCGTATACATGTATGGGTTATCTGAGAGAGAACTTGTTGCCTATTTATACCAATATATTTATGCACGTATTTATCATGTGAGTAGGTGTTAAGATTCTCTCAGATCCTGTCTGGGATAGGCTTAATATTGAATCCCACATAAATGTGCAAGTTCTTCCATTTACCTATTCTGTATACGTTAGGTGATCCATTTATTATAATCGATGTTACTATTAAATACGTTCAACGTAAATACGTTCATGTTTAAATGTGTTTGACATTGATTCTTCAAGGAATGCTCTTTGCACACGACCTTACGTAAATACATTCGATAACGCTGTTGTTCCAATGCACTACTCCCAAAATACTTATTACTTAAGTTAGACAACACACGTCGTCGGCAAGTCTTATTACTTAAGTTATTACAAAATACTTATTCTTAAGTTAGAGAACACACGTCGTCGGCAAGTCAATTCCCAAAATACTTAATACTTAAGTAAGAGAACACACATCGTCGGCAAGTATTTGCGCGTTAGTGTTCAGGCATAAGACTATGTGTGAGTGCGTTAGTTCTGAGAACATGAAAGCAACATGTACGTTTTGAGCTCTCTCCGGGGCTTTGATGTTTGACATCCAAGTTTGAATCAGCAATGATTCGAACTAGAGTCTCGGTAGGTTTGAAGGAACGGCTGTTCTTGACTGTTTGCAAATTGATAAGAATGTGTGTACGATGAAGCAGCGGGACTTTAATGAAAGAGCGTTTAATTAAATTATTATCCAACGAAAAGTGAGCCTGTAAATGACCATTTCTTTTACAATCAACGAAAGTTAATTTATTCAGCTTCTGATAATTTCAAAGTTTAAACTTTTTAGAAAAATAATTGGTCGTATTTAAGGAAGTATTAAAAATCTAAATAAATTTAAACTGGTTTGACTATAATTTACAGATCGCTAGACATTCGCTAAAAAAACTGTAAAAGTTGAATATGAGAGAGTATGAGCAAAGTGCTATAATTTCCGTTTCTCGTCCTCAGCTTTCGAAAAGAAAAAAGTTTGTTACGCTAGTGAAATTTTGAGAGAGACGTCTGAGGAATTTAATAATTTTCAAAATCTTGAATGAAGTTTTCCTAGTTTCTGAAGAGGTTTTACATGGAAAATTATACTTATTTCCCAAAACTTGAAGGTATTATTACTGAATTTTGGAAGCTTCAAAATTATTCCACTAATTTTCAAAAACTTGAGTTGAGAATGGCTACTTTTTTTAAATATTTCATAGTTCTACTCATTTTTGGCTGCCTTGTTTTATGGATGGCACAATAGCCTAACAACAGGGGGGTAATATCATAATATCATTTGAAACAAATTGAGCAGGCTAGTTGTGTCGATACCAGTTTGCAAATTTATAGTGAAATATTACAGCTTGAAATCGGAAAAGTGAATTTTAGCGATGATGACCGAGAGCTGTTTTCTGAGGATATCAATGGATTTTAAATTAAAGTTAATTTTGCAATATTCGAATTCGGTGTTACGTTAAAAGATTGTTTACAGTCTGTGCAATGGCTAAGAAGTTAATTTCATGGATGAGTTCTAACTTGGCTGGAAATGTTTTTTCTGAGCACATGCTCGAGATTTAAGTCAAATTAAGACTAGTTTTTACTCATGGTAAATTTTTAATTCAGGCACTGGATATATTAGTTAAACTTTATTTACGTTTCCAATCAAGCCCAAGAGCTACTTTCTCATTTATCGCGAACAACTCGAACATCTTTTTTCGATCAATATTTTTCAGTACTATTTGTAATTGGTGCCTCCATTTACGACGTTCCCCCTACAGTTTCTTAGATAATTCTCATACAGTAGACAATATCCGTCTCTACATTACAAACAAAATAGCCGATTTAACTCGTCAGTTGCAATAATTTCAGGCCATTGTTCCCCCAGTAATCGGAAGGCACAGACGTTCAGCTCACGTAAAAATACCCTTACGTCGCCACTCACAGCGTGTGGATGTTCAAGCTACATTTTGGGCTTGAGTTAAATGCTGGTTTTGTACTTTTTGAAGCTCCGCCCAGCTTCAAGCACGCTTAAGAGTACTTTACTTAATTAAAGAGGCTCGGAAGAGACGCTTTTATGGGATAAAAGTCCCTCATTTTTAGTTTAAATTTAATTACAACATCCTCAGGAAGAACGAGGGTATTGTCAATGAGAGGCACCAGTTTGCGGCGTCCAAAAATTACAGTTATCACCTCTTTCTTCCAGCTCCAGTCGGTCTTTGCGAGGCGTTTTTGTGGTGAGGTACAATTGCAAAAGGCTTGATTATCAAATGATGAGCAATGTTATTTTTGAAGCCCTCACATTAAAACCGAGACAAAAAGCCAAATTAGAGTTGTTTTTGGGTTGAAGTTTTGAAGCGTTTAAGAAATAGAGCGGGTTGGTGCGTGCCACGAGGACCCGCTCTGTTTGTTAAACGCACCAAAAGCTCAACCCGAAAACAATCCTAATTTGGCTTTTTGTCCCCGTTTTAATGTGAGGGCTTCCAACATGGAGTAAACATGGTAAACATGGCTTCCACTTTTGCGGTGTAAATTATTTGGAACGGTTGTTGAGGGTACGATTATAACGATCATAATTGACCGATGTTAGTGATGATGATCGTCACTTGATTTGTTAAACGATGAAATGGCAAATCATTAGCTATGACATGAACCCTCAGTTTCAATTCGTTATCTTTCGATGCACATCGAATGCGAGCTCAGTATAAAGCAAAATTTATTTTCGGTTACGCACTTCATGAACAAAGCTTAGAGAGTTGAAAGATCAGGCCGTTATAAGAAGTAATCTAGCCGATTAACATGTAATGGAGAAATTTATTTTACCATGAACGTGTGACACGTAATATTTCTTTTTCCTAAAGCACAATTGTTTACACCGCATGCCTATCCGTCAGGTTGTTTCTGTCTTCATTGGAAAAAAAGTGAAAGATGGTCGGAACTCCTTCGCTTGACTTTTGATTCTGCAAATCAATGGGAAAATTTATGTATGATGGAAAAATCCTGGGCTTTTCGATCACTTACCGGGCACTTCATTCAGCTGGATTGACAGTTTATTACACAACCTTCTCAGAACTTGGATAATAAGCTATGAATCCAGCAAAACATTCACAGTTTTGAAAAATGTCACGCAATAACAGTGCAATTCTCAAAAATTACGAACACTTACATTTTTTTCACACAACCTTCAGGAACGTCAGCGAAATCCTTTCGGAACTTCAACAGACAATCTCACGATAAAACGAAAAGCACCTCTACATCCTGACACGAACTTCCCCAGCTATCGTCCACGATAAAATTTATTCGTGAATCTCACGTCCACAAAATTCACGAATTCTGTGTATGCCACGCACACCAGCAACAAAATTCATCCGCAAATCTCACGTCCATAAAATTCACGGATTCTGTGCACGCCGCGAACACCAGCGTCAAAATTCATCCGTGAATCTCACGTTCTCAAAATTCACGAATTCTGTGTATGCCACGCACACCAGCATCACCTCGAGCGAAGTTTGCTTTGGGTGCGCGTGCGGCCGACGAGTTTTCGGTGAGCAAGCGTCAAATTTCAAGGAGTTGCGCGGTTCAGTGAACTCGGCCAAATTAAGAGGAAACTCCCGCGTAAATAACACCAGATTGCTACGATTGCAGTGACTAAATGCCCAAGTTCTCACTCGAGCAAGCAAAGTTTGTGCTCAGTGAAACGCTCCCAATGGGACGTTCAGGTCGTAGGATGTTCTCAATGGGACGTTTAGGTCGTAGAATGTTCCTAATGGGACGTTCAGGTCGTAGGATGTTCCTAATGGGACGTTCAGGTCGTAGGATGTTCTTGATATGACGCTCAGGTCGTAGGATGTTTCCACAGGGACGTTCAGGTCGCGTTCTCCCCGAGGGCCGATGGAGACGTCGCTTTCATAAGGATTTTCTCAAGTTTAATACGCAAGATTTGCATATAACTGTGTAGTGGTAGTGCTAAGTTGGTGAGATTAAAAGGCAATTTAGCGTTACTTGCCCAGTTAGGGAAATTAAAGGTCAAGCTATCTTTATTATTTCAGTTGATGAAGAATTAAAAGGTTAACTAGTGTTATTTGATCAAAAATTGTCGTGCAATTTCTCTGAACTAGATTTATTTGCTGTTTTGTTACCGATTTCTCTTCGAGTGAATGCATATAATCGTAGGTATATAAATTTATTGGTAGCGAAACCTCTTGCATAGTTGCTTAAGCATTTCTCATCGCCGGACTGCTATTTTGCTACCAGGTTCTTCCCTCCAGCACATAACAAAAATGGAATCCTTCGTAACATCTTCGCTGATTCATATGTCCAACAAACTACGATGCAGCCCCTATCACTAGCAGTAACGAAATAATCTTGCGCTTTACGGGCAGACCACAAAACGATATCACGGGATTCCTAGTTTGTGCTCTAACATCACGCCAGTGCCTACTGCTCCAAAGAAGCTCCAAAAGTTACAAACAAAATCAGCCCAAGGCAAAAAAGTACAAGGCACAAAAAAGAAAACTTCTTAATTCCTCTTGTATTTTTTATTTCTTTTTATGTATTATTGTATCGAAGAATCAGTCATTCATTAAAGAGGTCATTTTGAAACATGTGTCACCACCGATGTTTGTCTTCACGAGGGATGGTATCACATCAGTAGTAAATGAAGAAGGTTTCAATTTATTCTATCAGTGAAATTGAGTGTACCCATTCCCATTCACTCGGTACACTAAAGCTCTTGGTACCAACAAATCTGTACTAATGCGGAACTTTACGCAAACGCAACATATCGGGCATCTGAACATCGATTTAATTAAGATTGCTTGAATTCAGCGCTACCTACTTACATTCACCCGCTGAGGCGTTCTTTTTCACGGCTACCTACACACTTACCACAGCGTATAACGACTACCGACACACCTACCACTGCGTATCACGTTTAACAATACACTTACCTATGCGTATTACGACTACCTACACACCTAACACTGCGTATCACGGCCACCGACACACCACTGCATATCACGACTACCGACATACCTACCACTGCGTATCACGGCTACCCATACACTTACCTATGAATATTACGACTACCTAAACACCTACCTTAGCGTATCACGATTACCTACACACCAACCACTGCGGGTCACAACACGCTAAGACAGCGTAGTTCTGGATGTACGTAACGGTCGACGACCGCACAGCGCCAGTCTTATCGTAAGATGTCCATCACGAGGCAAGTAAGGAGTCACAGTAAACATCATCCGGTGAAAGAGCCAGAGCTGGTTTAGATGAGGCTGGTCGGGACATCAGGACTGTCTCTGTCCTCAATTATAGCCTAAAGGACCTCCATAAACTGGTCCCATTGTGCCCGGCAAACGCGGATGCTTCCCGCACAATGGCATCCGTGCTAATTCCCAGCCCTTCTACCTTATTTTGGCAAGACGTCACAGTCGAGGAAGATGGTAGGCTGGCACCAAGTTTTCAACGATTTTAGTTCGTGTTATCTTACAATGTAACTTTATTCACCACATAGAAGGATGGGCATACGTACTACGAATGTGAAAATCGTTCAGATCTTTTATATCGTTAAAGGTAAGGTATTGGATTATGTGAGATTCACTCAACGTAAACTTCACAAACAAAATAATGAGGGGATATAACTAAAAAAACTGTTACCACATATATAGTGGCCACATTTTGTAACCCCATACAGTACATAGTGACTCCGGACATACCCGCAACATTCATTTATCGGCAGTTTGAAATCACATATATATTGCAATCACATATATATTGACGAAACATTTATCGGCAACAGTTCGACGTTCAAAAGATGGCCCGTGGGAAACAGCGTAGAAAAGTGATGAATATTTATTTCTAATTTAGCATTTTGTTTCTTATNTACATGGACCCGAGCTTATCATTCTGTTGTTTGTTCAAGTTATACTAACAAATTAATGAGAGTCCATTGTGCTCTACCCTTTTAACAAGTCTCACAAAATATTGAAGGCAAACTACAAGATGTGAAACATCGAGGTCGCTTCACTGTGGCTGACGTACACATACTACGCTACAAAAGTTTTGGTTTTGGTTATTTAGTGTTATTTTCCACCTCGTTTCATTGTAAAACGCTAAAACACACCCATTATTCTTATAATGCTTAGATTTTGTATTTTACATGCACCGTATTTATTACTGACGTTTCATTGCAGATAGGCAAATTTTAACATTCGTTCACCAGTTCCCAAAAGCGAACTTGTCGTATTATTTGTTTCAATTTTTTAGTTACACAGAAATGAGGAAACAATGGTTCTAAATCCAGAACAAGATATAAATGAAAGTTCGATACGTAATATGATTTACGGGAAGTTTCACATCGCGTTGAATATTAGCAGATTAATGAAACTTATCCGTCCGGAACAAAATTCGTTTGATTTTTGCATTGATTAGTTTCAAATTAATGAATTCAACCGTGTTAGAACGTTTTGTGTCCAAATACGTTTTCAGTGCAGATTTTGTAGAGTTGAACACAAATTCTATATCAACCATCTGGCTGTAAGCATATTTTGCACTCCCCAATTCAAAATGTTTTGGTAATTAGAGGAATTGTCTCAAAGTGTTTCTTACAACAAATGAGAACGTATTTTTAATGTGTTATCTATAACTAAATTTCTCTAATATATTCAGTCAATTATCACATTTTTAACTACGAGCTTGAAGCTTCTCGTAGGTTTTCCAACCTTTGAGTAATTTCCTCCTCTACATATATAGGGAAATCGATGACAGAATGGAAGCAAGGGCGAATTTTTGAGCCTTCTTTCACTGTTTTGTGAACGGTTATGAAAATTTCCGCCGTCTCAATTCCCCCAACAAGAAGCTTCTGCGCACACAAGTGAAATTCTTCAGTTTTATTTAAACTTTCCTGTTTCACGAGCGCGAACTGTCCTGAGTTCCTAGAAGCGTTGCTAAGTTGCTAAGAGTATTATTTCATCGAGTAAGTTCCTGCTTTTAGTCTGTTCCTATCACATAACTCAATTAAAATCTCACTCGTTCATTTCTGGAGCGAATGAATGGGAAAAGAAGAAATCGGTGAAAGTTGGCCCGAGGGAGAAACTTTCAAGAATTTTTTCCTCACCGTAGAATTTGGGGCTCTGATGCCACTCCAAATGCTGACTTCTCTGGAGATTCAATTAAAGGTCATTCCTAGCTGTAATACCTAAGCTTCCTATAGTAGAGTGATTATTATCTATAAATTTCTATTACATCCACTTTGCTCTCCCATAAACGGCAAGTATTGCTCTTTTAGGTAAATAAAGGAGAGTTTACAACCCCACAGAGCCCTTACTCTTTGGCCCGCTATGATGATAATAATAGAAATATTCTGGCCATCTTGCCGCTATATAAGCGCCTCTGATAAGGTAATAGGAGCAATTTGAGAGAGCCCCGTTAGGCCTTGGCCTCTTCTGAAGAAAGATAGAACTTTTTTCCTCCTACGTAGCGAGTACGGATGTTTCTTTCCTCTGATATAAATTACTCGTGTTACTCTCTTGAAGATTGTGTCGGAGTCTCGGGGTGCTCTGTCTTTATATGTTTCGCCGACGTGCCTGGAGAGAGACACGAGCAATTTATTGAGAAATTTTCAGGGACCTGAAGTCTGGGGCACGCACCCTCCTGGTAAACAGGTCTTTTGAGGGTCAGTTCCTGCTCGGCTTGACGCAAAATGCTCAATGCTCACAAATAATGCCCAAGTTCAGTGCTGGCGGTGAGTTTTATTTATTCAATAACATGAACTTAGCGTAACTTTGCTGTCCTCTTTCAAAATATAAGTGATTTATTATTTTATAAGGAAAGTCAGCTGCATTTCTTTTTCCTACGTTTTATGGTAACCAGAGATGCTGAGTTCTGTTAGAGGAAGATTAATCCACCTCAAACGAATATCAGGTTTTCAGTGCATTTAGATAATGAAAGCATTTTCTCTTCGTAAACGCCTTGAAGGTTGAATTACTCGAAATGAAACATAATCTTCGACTTTGGATTTTGAAGACTGAGATTTTATGATAGAAATAAAACGCGTGTTGGCTTTACAGCGTGGATTTGAGTATCTACCTCTATGATCTTGAGTTCTAAATGCACAAAAAGGAAAAATTTCATTTTTTTATTGAAACACGAGCTACTCAATCTTTCCAACGACACTCCTAGATCCCTGTTGTATTTTTAAATAGGAACAATTTTGTATTTTTATCTTAACTGAGCAAATAGAAATTTTAATCGGAGAAACTAAATCTAATCTAAAAAATCTAAAATTGGAAAGAATATAAAAAATCTAAAATAAAAAATCTACAATCTAAAATAAAGGAATCTGAAAAATTTAACCGAGGAATCCAAATCATAGCCCATAAAATATTTGAATTTTTCTTAAACCGATTGAACTGCATCGAGAAATGCAATGAAAACATTTCTGAGCTTTCTGGTGAAACGGAAAATTGAAAAATAGATTACTTCTAAAGTCGAATAAAATGAATTTTTGCAGAGCGCTTCCGCTTTGCGCTACCTGAGCAGTCACACTCCTTCCGTCTTTGGTATGATATCATATACGGAAATATGAAGTGCTAGTATATATTATATATTTGGTCTAATAAGTATATAATGTAGCAGTGTAGTTTAGCATTACAGAAACTCGTACGTCAAAGCTTGACTTCGGGGTTTTCGAATGTTGAAATATCATTCAAAAAAAAATAAAATGCAAAGTAAACTACAGGTGTTGTTGAATACGACTCTGGGTCGCAAAAACATATTTTATATATGCTCGTATATGCAAAGGAAAGCAATAACTTCTCAAAAGTTTTGCGACATATCAAAGATGGTTGGGGGAAAGAGGAAAAATTGAGCTCTGGTACAGTGTCCCAGTGCCGTTAATCCCGCCTGATTATACTCAATTCAAAATAAAACAATGACTGAAATCAATACTGACTGATTTTAACGACCCTGCTAACAGTATCGGTACGTACTTTTTCACGTAGCAACACCATTTTCCCTTAATTTACTTTGTCGTTTGTGAGAATTGCCAGCTAGTTAAAAGACCGATTTGTTCCAGCTCCCGGCCCAACTTTCGAACAGAGAAATCTGAAGTTTGCTCTTCTTTCTTCCTGAGTGCACACCATTTGCAGGACAGTACGTCTGGTTACTCGCTCTGTTGTAACAGCAGAAAGAAAAAACAATCGCACTGAAGTTTTAGCTTTGATCACGTGACGATAACAGCAATTTAAATCAACAAACAATGCTGCAATCTTAAAAAAGATTTTTTTTAATGTGGACTACTTTCAACGTCCTTTTTCGTTTACATGATTTCATTTGAAGTACGAGATAATGACAGGAACCTAAGTGGTCTATTTATTGCGGTACGTAACAGAAATGATATTCGACTACATTTGGGGTCGTAGTTATTAGTGGAACTTTGCATCCAACTTTTATTAATCAGCTTATTAAATTATCGTGAATAATTTTCAAGTACTTAACGCTTAACTTTCAAAATGAGCTCTTCCTGCAAAGTGATTTCATAATTTAACATTACAGGACAGGCTGTGTCAAGTCAAGCATTTCCATTGGAAAAAAAAAACCTCAGTCATTTTTATGTTTGTATCACCCATCTTCAATCATCCTCCAATAATTTGAATACCCAAAATGAGTATAAATTTTTACACAGACTTTTATTTTAATTCTCTGAGGACTGAAGAATTTTTGAACTGACCCCTCCCTCACAGAGCGTTAAGATTTAGGCCTCCCGTGACGGCTGGGCACACCCAGAGAAAGCTCTTATAAGTAATTTACCGTCTGCATTCATTCAGTCTTCCCGTCATGCGTCCTGCTTTAGCCTTTAGTCTGTGTTAGGCCTGAGGACTCCAATGATATCGAGTGACACAAGGTGCGCTTGCTACGTCACTTATCAACTCCAGAGCTGCACAAGCCGTCTGACGGGCGCGCCGTCCTACAGCTCTGAGGCGCTTTGAATTAGGATCAAGAGATGCCTTTTGTTGGCCTGAGAAGACATTCTCGTGAAGAGACTGCCTGTGATGGCAGTGGTGGCCTCCTCTAAAAAGCTGGGATAGGAAAACACTAGCCCCCGCTTACAGATGCTCGCTTATTTCGCATTTTGTAGTTGCAATTTATCGTGTTGTAATTGTGCGACTTCTATTTCACCCGAAAATTCTTCGAATGCACAAGTTAGGTTCGATGAAGTGAGTTTTGAGTTTGCCTATTTGAATATGAAAACTAAACGTTAAAAGCTAAAGATATTTTCATTTGAAATAAATTATCCGCACCCTTCTTGTGAAATCGTTCGTTTTGAAACATTCAGCAACGAACCTCAAAGTTTTGCAGCGCTGGTAGTTCTCTTCATTTGTTACAGCTCAAAATCGTAGAAAACGTTACTAAAACGGTGGAAAATTTTAAAACCTTTCTCATACGTTGATTTAACAACTTAACTTCAGTTTTCACAATAACAGGCTCTGTAAAATTCACAAATTTCTTTGTCATATCATTTTGGGAAACCAGAATGAGTTTGTTTTGTATCAAGATTCTAGAAATTCCAACGAGTCTCGATGAATTCATCACTCATATTTTACTGCAATACATTATTATGACCTTTACTCAACAATTTTTCAAAAGTCCATAGAACAGGAGAGTATTTTTCCACAAATAAGAACTCCTGAAATATGTGTTAAAATTACAGATATGATGATTAACTTCAGGGAAAGTTGTAAGAATTCGTGGAATTTTTGTCGCTGTGTTGCATCAAACAGCGTCGTAAATACCAGAGCAGATTAGCGACAAATTTAATTAAAAACCTTGTTGTTGCTGTAAAACAAAAGGCTTCGCTTACAATGTTAGGCTAATAGGATATTCCAAACTTGCCCGCCGCTCAAGACGAGGTGGTTTTTTTAAGCTCATTAAAGCGTATTTTTTGGGTCTTCAACATTTTATCGTGTTGTGTACGGCTGCTTGTAAATATTGCAATAATTTATATCGTAATGAGACACTGTGAGACAGTTAAGTTCCTGCGATGCCTTTCAAGTAGAACATCTTAATTACAGATTTCCTCAAAGTTTTTGCGATGTCTTTCAAGTAAAATATCTTTGTCTATCCCCCGGAAATGAGCGGAAAAATCATCATCGTCGTGACTGACAGTCGTGACTGGTTGACTCATTGTATGAGTCCAAGGCGTATTGGAATCTGGTGTATCTTATGAACGAAATAACAGAGAAGAAATATGACGGAAAATATCGATGTTTTTTAATCAAGGGGTGAGGGAAGTTATTGGTATTTATTAATTTTGTCTCGGAAAGTTGATTCAATAGAAATTCGTCACTTTTGACTGTGTGCCCTGCGTGGGTTGTGTATTATGGTGAATTGTGGGGCAAAAACTATAGGTCCATAACAAGGGAATGTAATACTTGAATATTCCTACAACAACTACGACTGAAAGTCTTCTTATGATCCACCAGCATATTAGCTACAAATTAAATAAACTTCCAGTATTCCTTTCTAATTGAAAGATCACTGGAACTGCATGTCACTCAAAGATTTTGTTTATTTAATATGTAAAATTATAAAAGGAATTCTTGCCCACTCTGCCTTTCTCTATTTAAAAATAAGATAGTACGTAAATTGGCGTCATTTGTAATTTCGAGTGAAAGACGTCGTCATTACACGTTTGCACACGCTTCCTGCGACTGGCAAACCCGCGATTGGATTTGCACTGAAAATTTCTTTCAGTAAGCCGGACCGCTGTAAAATAGTTGAGGGGTCCCGGCAGCAAACACCGAAGCATATTTCGTGAAACGTTAGTTTTGATTTCCCGAGACTTTATTATGGCTGCGTCAGAGGGTACAAACTGAGTTACATACTTTGACCCGCCGTAGGAAAACAATGTCGAGGTGAGTCGCGAAAGAGAACTCCTTTTGATACAAGCGAAACACTCAATAAGAAACCCAACTGGACGCAATTTTAATTGTTTGCAGACGCAAAAGTTTATCTATTTTATTTCGTTAAATTGACTTCATAAGAAATCCTCACCTTCAAAACTTCTGACGCATTGGTATAAAATCCGGATTTCGTAAAAAGAGTTACACGAGCAATGAGAACAAAGATCAAGTTATATACGTTCGGCGAGAAATAGAGGACATGTGAAAAGATTCGGTGGATAGTAAGGCACAAAGACCAAAGATTTATTTTTAAGAATGCATGTTAATACTCTAATAAAGGATTATTGTGCTTATTTTTCCTTAATAGAAATCCTAATTTTATGATTGTGCACTAGCATAATTTTGACACCGTTCACTATAGTCACTTTTGCATCGATACTGATGAATAATTTTTTTTAAATTATCAGTAATTGTATCGCAACTTTACACAAACCCAGCGATATTTTTTAAAAATCACGACGTTAGCCTTTTTTGAGATTTATCAACTCAAATTAGGGTTTTCTATTTTTCCCCCTCTATGTAGCACGCATGTTCTCAAAAAATTAAAGAGAAGTACGAAAATTTGCCTGCGTGCCGGCTGCGTTATGCAACGAGGGACAGAGAAGACTACACGTTATGCTCGGAATTCTGCAAACTCTTTGAAGTGCGTTTAGACGTTAGAAATATTCAATATTTGTGAAAGTTGAAAGCCCACCAACTGAAAGTTAGAGATAACTTGAACACAAAGTAGAGTGAAGATACTTTTATGCTTTACACTGAGTAATTAAGAATAAATTCGGAATCACGAAAGCAAAAAACTGTTTCATTTTGAGCAGAAAGACATTTTTCACTCGCATGAAATGATAAGAGAAACAAATTTATTGGCTCTGAAAATACGTCACAAACCTCCAAAGCTTTGGGACACAAATTCTACCGTCACCTTAAAGCGACATAATCGTAGCAAAGGAGCCGTAGCAGAGCTTATGGATGTTATAAATCATTTTCTCAAAACGCGAAACATGCAATATCTGGCTTCCCTGTAGCTCTGATACGCTTAATATCGACGCAATGCACGCATCAAAGGATATAGCATTGCAGGCATCAATGTGTGTATATTGCAATATCGTTGAAGCAACATCACCATGTTCAACGGTTCGAAAAATGTTCAATAACTCTCGGCATGAGACGGCCCACGAGACGAGACTCATGAATCCATACACACTATTGTCTGTCGGGTCTAAGATATTCGAAATTTATATCCCTCGTTTAATCTTATATTGTGGATACAGACTTAAATGCATAAGATATATTTCTGGATACGGTTTGATTTGATAAATTTTAATAGACCCAATGGGTCACGTGTTGTCTGTTGTCTAGTGTCTTCAAATGACTGATTCATCCTTCAGTTTGGTTATGATTAAATCGACAAGAATCCTCTGCCTGAGAATGAATCACTCATCATTCCTAGCAGAAAATTTCACGAATTTGATCCGCGCTCTTGAAATCAGCGTCGATGTAAAACCCCTCGATCCTTACGACGATCAAATCAAAAAATTCAAATGCAAACAACACGACAACACCAACACCGAGGAGACACTCTCGAACCTAGAGACAAAGAGTGAGAGAGCGACAGAGAAAAGTCAAGAGAGAGCGAGATCTATTGTTAGTTTTCGGACCCAATGATGGTCGATTAAAAGCCCTCCGCTTGGCACAAAATCCAAAGCCCCCTCGGCCCCTGCACAAACGACCTGGAGCTCGTCAGTGCCACAAAAAGCCCGGGTTTGGCTTTCTTGTGCGTCCAATAAGACCTCGTCCTAAGACCGAGGATTAGCGCACCTACAGATTGAAATTGATGCCCGAGAAGGGGAGCTTCCGCGCTAAAAACACTTCGCACTTTCTGCGTGCGTCCGCTTGCTCGAGCTACAGCCGAAAAAGACAGTTCAATAGAAACGACGAGTTTTTCCGAGTGCGTTATTTTCTTCCTCCAGTCGTACCCTCTCTTGCTCCATCTGAAGATCCGAGAATTTGGTTTTATTCCTGAGACCTGATTGCTTTGGGGAGTTTCTGTTGCACGCGAAATTCACGACCGAAGCGCTTTCAAAAACTGCACCACGCGTGCGATGTGATACAGGTGAATCTCGAAACTCGTTTCAATTTGGTAACTAAAGTTAACGGCCAACTCTAGAGTTTACTGGAAATGAGACGTGAAGTGTTTGCTCGAGGGGAGAAAAATGGCGA
The DNA here is from genome assembly GCA_014899125.1 of Orchestia grillus. Lineage (NCBI taxonomy): Eukaryota > Metazoa > Arthropoda > Malacostraca > Amphipoda > Talitridae > Orchestia > Orchestia grillus. The sequence continues at coordinate 7,019 of VOMN01083049.1, read as the reverse complement.
ATATTTCAATCTTTTTATTGCTCACATCGTGTCAGGCAATAATATTTTTTGCATGTAAGAAATTAAGTCGGCGTGTTGCTTCTGCTCAATCCTATGATGCCGTTTAGATGTTCGTTTTTGAAGTTACGTACTAGCTGCAAAATACTTAACAGCTGTTTAATTTTTCCTAAAATTTTGAAGCAAAATTATGTTGGAAAATTTTAGTGTCAGCCTTCACACTTCCATACAATATCTCAAATTTAACCCAAATCCTCACTCATTCATACAATATCTTGAATTTAGTGCCAATCCTCACACTTAGATGCCATACCTTAAATTTAGTGCCAGTCTTCAGGTACAAGATTTAGTGATCATTCTGTCTCTGGCTTAAATTCTAAATTATTATCAGGCCTATCACTTCGTTGCGAAACCTAAAGCTTAATTACGAGACCTAGGCCCTCACATCACCGACATTTTGTGTTGTATCCTTATCATTTTCAAGCAATTGAGAAGAATTGACACAAACGACAACATTACTTTTTCTTCATCACATAGATTGTAACCGAGAGATGTTCGCTCCTGTCAACGGAGACTGGTAATCCTCTTAATATCTTAGCGAATCTCGGAAAGAAAATATAAATATCCTCGAAGATATTCGAAAGCGGCAAAAAATTTACAGTTCACCCATGCGTTGATAAACTAGAAATTATCTCTGGATTAAAAATGTGGAAACAGCTTGACTATGAAGAATTTAAATGATAAATTTGTTCCTCGTAAGTCCAACAATCAGTCTAATATATTTGCGAGTCGTAACGGTTACAGCGAGTCTTGTCAAGTTAAGTGAATATTTTGTTTCGTTGAAATATTTCCTTAATCTAACGAATAAACACATTTTCGCTGAAGTTTCTTACAATTGATCCCTTGCAATTTCCTTTTCAAATCACGCATCAGAACACCGCGATGTTATTTTGAAATTCACTTTCCTCGATATTTTTCCCTATGATAATTCGTAAATAAATCTGCCGTCGGGGTTATGGTGCGATTGTTAGCATTCTGAGGGATTGTGTGGTGTATGCTGTAACATTGCGGTTTTTACAAGTTTTTCAGCACACATTGTGATTAAAAAATTCGTGATTGATTCTAGCATGACTCCCAGGTCAGAAGTAAAACGATTTTCGCACTCATGGGACGCGACTGATGACAGTATACGCCAAGAAACAAGCCAATCCGCATCATCATTAGCATCCCACTATGTAATAACAGCCCAATTTGCTTGCTTGGTTGGTTGATTGGTTCATCCGTCCTTTCCGTCCGTCCGTCCATCCGTCCGTCCGTCCGTCCATCCATCCGTCCGTCCGTCCATCCGTCCGTCCGTCTGTCCATCCGTCCATGAGTCCGTCCGTCCGTGCTATACTAACTAATAGCGAGACTGTTAGCTAAGGCAGTCCGCATAAGTGATACTGTAAAATAATATTATTTCATGTCCGAGTTACCGTAAATAAGATGGCACCTCAAGAATTTAATATCATTTGCCCCGTCATTTTTGGCACGGCGCGTCCACTAGTTGTCAAATAAAGGGCTAGTAACTGAACGCTCGTAGGGCACTTGCAAAAAGCAACAAGCACCAGCAGGAAGTATATCACAAATTACAGTCATGTCAAATAAATGTTCTGTGTAGCGAGAGGTGTGCATGCAAATGTAAAATTTAAGTAACTCTACATGATAGGCGGAGCATTATTATACAAAGGGGAGAAAAAACACGCAACACAAAAGAATGGTTTACAGGTTTTAACTTTTCTCTTCTGTGAATTCGATGTTCCATACGCGGTTTCCCAATCAGGGGGCATATGATAGTCCATAGGCGATGGGGTTAGGTTAGTTAGGTTTGTCTATCCTACGCTATGGGGACTGGCATCCCCACCGGGCACTGTTGGGTTACCTCAGCTCAAGTTAGGCCTTCGTGACTTCTGTCTTTCGTGCCCACTTTTCTTTTTACGATTCCCACGTCTTTTTTGCTAGTGCTTTTTGATACCTTCTTCCTCTTCCGTCTTAGCTTGCAGTTTCTATGCTCAGGGATTCCTGTATGGGAACACACCTTGTGCATAGATTCTCCGTTTCCGAAGTTCATACTAAGTTGTCCTTTCTCTTTCGGTGCGGGATAGAGTTACTGAAGCGCTACTGTCACTACTACTAGTACTCCTACCACTACATACTGTTTTTGTCTACGAAAACCACTTCGCCGAAACGTGTGTATTTATAATACCTTTCAGATTTCTCAAATGGCAGTGAGCCAGTAAGCCTGTGCACTGGAAAGGCAACTTTTTTGTTATGTGCAACACCGTCAAGAATTTCAAGTTTAAAAGTCTTCGACACAGAGCTTCCTGGTCGATCGTTTGATCCATCAGACGGAACAGTGATAAGAATGACAAGACCGAACAGCGGTAAGAATTTCAAGCTGAAGAGTCTCGATACGAAACTTTAAGATAGATCAGTTGATCCATTAAACGGAACAACAGTGATGTTGATCGAGAATTCGTTCCTTTGTCCGCTTTTTACATCAAAGCACACCATAGAACAACGTATTAATTTTTTCCGACAGGGATGTTAGACCTAGCAAAGTCATACCAGCTAAAAGCACGGACCATCGCCTTCATTACTCAAAAATTGACCTCAATCCACGCTCACTTTGTCACGTAAAATCTTACGGGGAATTAAATCAATTAGCAACGGTCAATAATCTTGACAAACCGCAATCGAAGAACTGCAAATCGGTATGAGCAGCCACTGCTTGTCGTATGGAACAATCAGGTGACGCGACGACCAGAAACCTTTGTTGATTTTCGATGCGAAAGCCCGTTATTGATCACATTTGCTCATCACATCTCGACGAATAAGCGATGAGGGAGCGCTTGGATGCCGTTCGTCCGTAGTCACCGTTGTGCACCTGACGACAACGAAGCTAATGAGCTGAAGAGAGGAGCGCTACAGCCAGCGACATTTGCATGGTGTATCGTGTTGTTGCAATTAATGGTTGCTTCGGCTCCAGAACCGGCCACCAATTAGGTCATGCTCGCTATGAAGCCGTAGTGAATATTCAATGAGACGCTCGTGTCGTGCACACACGAGGTGGAAGGAAACTTTGACCCGACGGTCGAGCATTCCGTTTTGAAGATTGTTACTCACTGATTGACGAAGTATTTTTGAATATGAGCAACTGGATTTACAACAAATTAGTAGCTCAGAAAAACTGGGATATGAAATGATTTGGCTGGTTCTAGGACTCAAAACCCCTTTTCATTTGGTCCAGCACTGTCACAACGCCTGCTGCCAGTCAGTATCAACTGATTTCTTCTTTGGATCATAATTTTCGTCTAATTTCAGTATTCAACGTAGTTTCAATAAATTTTTGGTGAATCTAATTGTATGAGCTTAGGCTTAATTTTTCTCTTGAAAGTAGAATTACCACGACGTAAGCGGACGTTTTCAATGCAGACACATGTCATCATTAAACAGCTGTGCCAATGAAAGGGTAGTTTTTATGACTCATAGTCGTCAAAATGATTCACAGTATGACTCAGTAGTATCATTATGATATTTTTGTTTTATTTTATAAATGAACAGCAGAAGAATGATCGCAGCGCTCGGATCTTACGTGTCTCTGGTTCAAATTTTGAATTCTCATCATGAGTGACAAGAAAACGATAAGAGAAGGACCGAATTCTCTAAATTTAATCCTACTATAGAAACAAATTACAAGACAACACAAGCTACTTCAAGTAAATGACGGTAAATATATTGGTCTTTGTTCAGTTATACTTGTTAATTAAACGTAACTTGAGAGAGCAAATTGGGTAGGTATTTTTTTAAAACAGACATTGTTTTCGAGAATGAACTTCTGATGAGGCAGAGTAGCGGAGGGTTCATCTTGAAGAAATGAGACCATTTTCCTCATCCGACATACGATTTAAAACTATTATGATGTATTCCGTCAAATGAAATGTTGCAAATAAGCCCCGCTCAAAACTCGAACAAATTCGGCGGATTCATTTTCGGACATCATCCAAAAAGAAGGGCTTGCTCCGAGCCTGGGGTGCCGGACGTGCTGCTGAGCCAACGATCCAAAACCAAATGTTCTTCTGTCTCGTATTTTCTAATTAAATTCTCGTGGAAAAACTTTAGAAAGGAAAGTTTCCAAATAATCGGATTATTATGGGAAGACTTGGACGGCGTGGGATTTTTGGTGGTCCTCAATTTGGGGGCTAATCATCCTCTTCCGATGATGAGGGCTCGAATAACTTCCCTTAAGAAGATATTTGGCGGCTTTGCAAAGCCTTCATTGAGGAGTCGTTGTGATTTTTATTCATGTTTTCAAGGCCATTTCTAAAACCGTACCGTAAAACCCCTGTCGAGGAAGGACATGTGTTCAACGGACTCGTGAAGCAGGGTCTGCGTGAGGTCAAATTCGAATTTTCATTCTATTTTAAAATTGACTTAAAATTCTAGCGCTTGCCAGTGTTGTCCCATAGGCCATCAAAATATAATAATACGATGGTCGAGGAGTGAAAAAATCGCTTTGCTGATGCTGAAGACATTACAATTTCTCTTCTGGATCCCGTTCTTGAATGATGCAGTTCCAGTTTCACAAACAATGAGGCGTCAACCTGACAATTTACAACTTGGCTGAAGGTAATGTACGCAGAAGTAACTTTTGTCAATGGACAATGAATTCAAGCAAGTTCATTGACCATCAAAAACCAAGTGCATCGCTTCAATTTCTACAATATTGAAACATTTTTCAGCGAAAATTAAGCTTACCTGCTGTATTTAGACATTCTTTTTATCGAGGTTTGATTTGAAAGCCTTCGAGGGTGTCTCTTGTCTAGTTTCTCTCATTTTTTTGTGCCCTGCTACTGTTGCACTGGACTGTTGCATCTGCTGGTGCATTTATTTTTTGCTGCTCCAGCTGCACTTAAGTGTTGCTGCTACTGCTAAATTTAACTGTTGATGCTACTCTTGCGTTTACTGTTGCCGCTACTGTGGCGTTTTACTGTTGCTACTACTGTTGCATTTAACACAAATGAAACAGCTTTCCGAGTGCTCTTGCAACGTCGCTGTGCAATGAGGAAAGCAACTTTTCAACTGGTGCCATAAATCATTTTCCATTGTCGTTCTCATTATCTTATAAATTTTGTCATACTCCGAATTGATGTATTGATGAAAGTCGTTGCTTACTAAAAAGAAATACATATACAAGTATTTCTTCAAAAATATATGTAAGAAATATATATTTTCTTCAAAAGTATATATGTATTTCTGAAATACATATTAATTTATTTCAAAAATGTAAGCGTATTTCTACTGTGCTACTCAATGTATTGAAAGATAGTAGAATTCGGCAGATTTGAAAACAGGCCACTCTGTCAAATGCGTACTAAACTGTAACTTAGATTAGAAATTTAGTGTACCAGAGCAAAACCATTTCATGCTCTTTGCATGCCGATAAGAAGAATATCCGAACCGAATCAATTTAACATGCGTAACCTTTCTCGGTTTCACACAACTCAAAAAAATGATCAAACACCAGCAAAAACTAAAACCCATTTCAAACGCGTTCTTCCATCCCTCACTTGTTCTACACATCCATGCAAACGATGCGCAACCCATCACGTCATCCCACAAGTTTGGCCACGATGTGAATGAAAAAAAAAAATCCTCAAACATACCTTGTTTGGTCCCGCGAAGAGTGTGTCTTTGGAGTCCAATTCAATGTTTGTCATTACGCAATGATTGCAGCGCCACCAAATGTAAAAATCATCCGTGGTGTGTGAAACAAATGCCCCAGCTTGACACCAGCCCCGGTGCCAAGAACACCAGTCTCCAGCGTGATACAATTGCTGGTCGTACGTACCCATATTGCTGCGAGATTCTTGTCGCAGCAATGACCCTAAAATAAGGGCCTAGTCGATTACTTAGCCTGTAGTAATTCTATGGGACCCTTTATTTATGCCGACGCTCTCTGGCAGGCACGAAAATCTGAGGATATTCTGGTGCTCTCTGCGCTAGCCCTTGAACAAGGTCCTCGTTTGGAGAATAAAAGACGTTTTCGGCTTTCAGCGTGTATGTATTTTCCAGTATTTTGCTTGTGAGGGTTATCCAGGGAGATTTATTTTTCTCCTCAAATATTCTTATGAGACTCAAGTATTCATCCGAGACCTAAATATTCATTTAAGACCTAAATATTCATTTCAGACCTAAATATTCATTTCAGACCTAAATATTCACCTGAGACCTAAATATTTATCTGAGACCTGTATATTCATATTAGACCTAAATATTTATTTGAAAGTTAAATATTTATCTTAGACTTAAATGTTCATCTGTGACCTGAAATGTTATGAGACAAATTTATATCATGAAACTTAGTTCATAGATGTTAAACTGTGTTTTCACTTTCAGTCTTATGCAGAATTTATTGAAGCTGATATTCTATTCGGACTTAACGAATGTTTCCTGAATCTTTACTCCTTTTACTTAGGCAACAACCATTTACCCAGTCAGGAAACATACAGCAAAATTCATTCTCTACCCTGTAAAAATACTGAACACAGACATCCCTTGTCTATTGATCCTCTGTAAGTCCCACATTTGTTTGCCTTTTTCTCTTCGTCACTACTGAGCAGAATTATACTTGAATCCATCCTTCTGTCACTACTATTGTAAGCATAAGTATGGTTGCCCATATATTTCTGTCACTATCATGTTCTAACTATCATGTATCTCTCCCTATCTTTTTGTCACTGCTAAGTGTCACTATGTTTGTCCATAACTAGCTGTCGCTACAATGTGTAAGCATGTCCGTCCCTATTCTTCTGTCACTTCTATTGTATTCATGTGTAACTACAGGGAGGCGCAAAAGTAAGGTACCCTTTCATGAAATTGTGTCCTAAGCATTGGTAAACGTATCAGTGCTACCGATATCAGTTAAGGTACCTTAAAAAAAGTAAGGTACCTTCACTGATATCGGTAGCACTGATACGTTT
>VOMN01083032.1:0-16652 GCA_014899125.1 Orchestia grillus | reverse complement strand
CATGAGCAGCGTGTTCGTGGGGGCGATGTTGGACGACTTCTGTTGAACTTTGAGGTGTGCCACACCTGGCAGGTGGAAGGTGTGCCAGCACCACGTGTACAGCATCGCAGTGGCTTCCAGTGTAATTCTTGAGCAGTTTCTTCTGTTTCACTTCTAGAACTCAATGGATTATATATGTTCCATACGTTTTTATGAAAGGTTGATTTTGAATTAAGTTTTGACCCAAGGTCAATGACGATAATTTAAACTACGAAATGGAATAATCCCGTATTATTCATCTCCTGAAAGTTTGTTAAAACATGCTTTCTAACGTACTTTTCCATTTCTTACGATTTTCTCTAAGTTAATTTATTTGATTAAAATTGCATTTACCTGCCAGTTAAATGATGAAAAGCAGTTCTGCTAGTACGGGGAATTCAACATCACAAGAGAGCTAACAAAACCATTCTGTGCTCACACACCCTTCCTCAGTATAGGAACGCTTTAATGGGCTTCGCTGGTTTATGAAACAGAGGTAATTCGAATGTGATGCCCGATATAAGGGATTATTCCATAACTTCTGCTCATTCGTTTTCGTTCGTTTATTAACATTTATTTTAATTGTTAGTTGAGGAACCTTCAAACTCTAAGCTAAACATAAAGTTTGAAGTTTGACACCTGCCTGCTGATGTGATGAAAGCTCAGAAATTACAGGTCGATAGTCACGAGGTGATCTGGCTTACTGTAATTTTTCAGGAGGTTAATATCCGTAAGTCGTCATTTGACGTCCGAATTATAGGAGTAGCCCCCACCACAATTTGGAACATTTTTATTGGTAAGTTTTTCTGAAGTTGGTATCTATTTGGACGATGTCAAACTTGAGTGAACGATTTCTTGTTCTCGTGTTGTAAATGTGAATTAGCGCACGACACACGCCAAGTCGTCGACTCATAACTGCAATATCATGTTGCCCAATCATGATGGAATGTTGTGAAAGTTTTAAATAGTGTAAATAGTGAGCATTGAGTTCTAAACTTTCCTCATCTCGCGTGCACCCGTAGTACTCGGTAAATGGTAAGTACAATATACTGTAACGTTATCGAGAAACTTGATCAGAGATGCATGCTCGACCATCACCTTGGCGTACAAAACTCTCTGGAGCTTTGCTCTCGATACTAAGAAGTCGCATAAACAATCGTGGTCACTATGGCGACGGGCAGTTTTCTTATGATTCATTTAATTCTTCCCTCCTGCAGCAAACGTATCGGCTGGTAAGCCTATGACCTACGTTATGGCTAACGGAACAAAATGGTGATGTTTTTTATACGGTAAAATGAGTACAATAAAACTTTGGGTACACTTAAGAATATTAGTTCGTTTTTTTAAAAGTCAAGTTTACCTTATTTTGCATCCTATATGAGGAAATTTTTACCTAATAAATATCGCAAAAATACACCATGTATCTTGTAAGCCAGGAAGAAACGGTAGAAAAAGGCCGAAAGTTAAGGAAATTGTTTTTATTTTAATTTCTTCTCTGAAATTTAGGAAGCGTTCAATGCTTCTATACGTCTGAAGAGCTGCAAAATTCGGCAGCTAGCCCTCACCTAAGTGAATTATTAATGTAAGGAGCTCCGTAGTGTGAGCCACTCGTCTGAGGTTACGTCCGGGATCTAATGTGAATAAAAATATCAAACGATGTCAATTCAAATCAAGTTGAATTAGATTTCTAATCATCATACGTATGTGTGTGACGCGTACTTATAAGGGCTGGGAAAAAATTTATGTGAACACATTTCATAATTTTTCTTAAGTACGTTCGTTTACAATGTTAAAAGGAACGAGAGTCACATGAACAAAGATTTTTCCTTCGCTGAGCATATAAAAATAAGGCAGCGGAAGAGAGAAAGAGACGAAGAGAGACCAATTTGACCTGTACGTGTGTGGTGTCATTTCATCTATTGTGTGTCTATACAGAGACAACGGCTGCATAAGACATGAACTTTTCTCAATGAGAATACGAAGACTCTTCTGGTGTGATGACGCATAACGTGAGAGTATTGCACCATGATTCGTCGTGAATCATGATGCAATGCGCTAATACTGATCGATATTAACCCTTCATTACTGCTCAGGAACTTTCAAACAGGGTTAGTTTGGAAATCGCATTAATTACGAGCACCTAAGCAAAATTAGGGTAATAAAACAATGTTAAAATGAAAGGAATTAGGAAGACATATGAGAAACATCTTGTTTTCATAAAATCTTCAATAAAATCTAGAGCTTTCGAGCGTATATGTCTCTCATCTTTAGTACAAAATTCTAAAAAGAGAAACACAAATTTAAAGATCAATTCAATACAAAATTATTAAAATATGACTAAAAGAATAAAAGGAGAAATCGTTCTGATACATTAAAAAGCCAAACAAGTATTTGAAGTGGTGCCGAGCTGCCCCGATCATTGAGCGTCGGATTGTGCTTGTGAATTAAAATACTTTCCAGTGTCCTTAAATCGGTGTTGGTGGACGGTGCTGTTACTTTGAAGATTACTTTGGGTGTGGGACGGTCAGTGTCTGTAGCGTGAGCTCTGATGTTACTCTTAGGTGGGGAGGCTGGAGGCTTTTAGGTCAGGGGATCCCTTTATGTCCAGGCGCAGTGTTGCCAGTAAGAACATGAAGCACGAAAAGGGTTCAGGAAATACATATACAGTATGTTTAACGTTGTTGTGAGTTTTGTGCAGTATATGCAAATGACTGAAAAGTAAAAAGAGTGAAGCGCCTTTGGTAAAAATAAATGACAGATGATCCAAAGGTAATGACAGCTTACGTGAATGCTGCTCGTAAACCTGAATGCTATTTTTTTAGAAATTTCAGAAGCAAGGGTAGAATTTTGAAAATTTCCAGAGAATAGATGTCTACAATTGGAGTGAGCATTAGTTTGCACTGCTACAAAGGAGTCTTACTTACTCGTTTGTTAGAAGTTTGCAAGTTTTTGACAAGGCAGTCTTCAAAAAATGAAAATTCTTTAAAATTTAGCTGCCCGACATGAAATTTTATAATTCCCCAAAAATAATTAGCACATGCTGTAGACAGATCCCAACGCTATCCCAACTGTGACCGCTATCCCCACTGTACAGAACTCGCTATAGAAACCGCATCTGCGGTCTCATCTGTCCTCCAATGCGAACATCGGAAGGGATTAATTCCTAAAACTGTTCCTTCAAGCCGTCAACAGAAGAGGAGGGTGGGATAGAGTTTGAGCTGAAGTTAACAGGAATAAATCAGTGAATGAATCTATTATTTTCTGGAGAACAGCAAACTGAAGAACTAACTTATTTCAAAGCTAATCAGCTCACTTTCTTGAGCTGAGAATTGAAATTTGTTTGTCTAACTCTATGGTTGATTCTTGGGTAATTGCCAATACTTTTCTCAGTTCAACAAAAAAATCGTTTAACTATCTCTGTTCTCTGAATATTATTGCTTCATTCGAAACGTAACTAGTTTGATAATCTTAAGAGCTAACGATAAACTTAAGCTAAAGAACTGTATTTTAAATATATTTCCAACTTAGAATATTAAAATCTTTATCAGACTCATATACGTATATGAACACTCAAAATGATTCATTTAAATCATTGCCCATAGGAAAAATTTGTCAAGTTTCTAACTGAAAATCAGTTTCATTAGTTTTCAATTTCATATCGATGTGTGATAACAAAATAGATCTTCTGATTTAAAGCTATGGCGTGGATCACAAAACTTTTAGGTAACGAGAGCAATTCCACTGAAACTGCATTCATCCACACTCCCAAACTACCTAATGTACATGTAATGGACGACTAGCACTGATGCATATGTATATCTCGTGGCTGCCAGAAGTACAGGAGAGCATTAAAAAAACATATTCCTAAATTATTCGCATTTCGCTGTGGTACACAGCAAGAAAAAACACTATTTTGTAAGATGGGCTCCTGAGAGGAAGACGTCCTCAATAGCTACGTCTTACACGGTTGCTAGAGTGTATGTACACTATGGTCTTCGGGATTTAGTTATACTTCCAGGCTAAATTTATTCACACACAGCGTTGAAGCTCGCTCTGTTAACAGCTTGTTGAATATCCATTAGAATGTAGAAGACTAAGTATGGTAGAGCAATCCATAGAATCTTGGGAACCATGTTCCAAAGCACGTCTGACTTTCATTTTCGATATGAAATCCCTCATTTACAAAACGACTCTTCACGTTAATATGAGTTCTGAGACTTTGAATTGTGCAAATTAAATTTAATTATGTACTTATTAAGCATATGTACAAGCTTTAGAATGAACAAAGTATTGTCTCTTTAACATTTAAGATTTCAAGAAACAAGCCCGGTTCATCAGCATTCGTCTATGCAAGAGCACAATACATCATAACTCTGTGGAACAAAAATTCCGTTGTCTTGTTCTTCCGTTAATACCATAATTTTCCCTTCCCTTTTCGCTAAACAAAATGAAAAAAATTAAATTTTCGTGCTGGAACTTTACTTTTACAGTCAGGTGAATGAATTTTCTACCATACCCCTCTTCATTTATAATAAAATAGTACAAAGTGTAATACAGAAGTATTGTTTCTTTGGAATAATTGGTATTTCCTATGATGCATTGAAAGGCATCAAGACATAACATTGACTTATCAGGAACAAAAATCATGTTACTTGCTATAATTTGTCGAATTCGTCAATTTACCGTACTATTCCGTATTATTCCACATTCTTCCGTATTGTTCCGTATTATTGCAACCTCAACAGAAGCGTTTACGGCTGTTTACTCTCCAAGTCGAAGCGTTGATGTGGGAGCCATTCGTGATGCTTACGATGACTCAGGTATATCCGACACTAACATATTCCTGCAAAACCGCACGTCCCACAAAAATATAATTTTGAAATTTTCATTGTCATTTGCAACGACTTATGAGTTAACGTACGGTTGACTAATGAATCCCCCACTCATTAGTCAACGGACTAATTGTTAATGCGTTCCTTACTCATTAGTCACAGCACTTGAATGTTTGAACGATAAGATACTGAGGTTATATTTCGTACTGTGAGCGAGGAAGAGGAACGGATCAGATGAGGAAAAAATAACTAGAGGAATCTGTAGTCTAGGATACCTTCTATACAGGGTAGTGAGATGTTAAATGCAGTAAAATAACTTCAGGGCCATGTAATCCCGTTGTTTGAGAAGCTAATTGCTAAGGAAAGAGCTGAATGCCATTTCAATGAGAAATTTGTATACTTTAATATTAATTCTTATAATAATTTCTGTTTACATCATTGCGCAGGAAGGCTGAAGGCAACTCTAAAAGAAAATAGTACGGAACTAACCAATTACGTAGCAGTAAACTGCACGTTTGTAACCTAGACGTTGCGCGGGGCAAACAAGGCTTTAGGGAAGACCGTCAGTGGTGCAAGTGAGTTATTTTAATTTAAACGCGGTGTCTCACAAAATGTATACTTAACTTTAGAGTGTTACTAATTCTCCTAATATTAAGCCAACATTATCTCATTTAGTCTCGTTAAATGCGTACCTCAGTCAGAATGCTGCATTCATTATACAATTCTGCTATTACTGCGACTTAATGTTCGGTGAATTGTTTATTTTCTTAAGTCAAGTACACATTTACGGGATTCTGTACACTACATAACATGTTAAGTACCGAGGCGGTTACGAGGCCGACTACTATAGAAGACTGTAATATTGACACACAGGACGCGTGTTACAACTGTGTACCTCTGTTCTATTTCACTAATACTCTTATTAAAAGTCATTCTATCGAAGAAACTTTTTACAACGCATGGTCTGACTACTGCCGGACTAACATAGGCTCAAGGATTCCGTTCCTCCACGCGCTCAACGTGAGAACCATCTAAATCCATGCAGCAGAACCAGTCGTGAATGAAAAGTGAGGAATGATCTTTTGACATTAGTTTTAAGTTAGTGACATTCTTTTAAGAAGCAAAGACATACTACTGTCGTCGTCAACGCTTATTATTTATCTGTTATATGTTTCAACTATTATTTTCGCATATAATTAACGACTGTGGATTTATTATAAAGAAATATGTCTTTAATAAATAATGCAACATTTAACACAAACTGTTTTACGTTTAATGAGAACATGGATGTTGACTCTGATTCCACTTTTCCGTCAGGAACATCCATTGAGCAAAGTTTAGTCATAGTTCTCTACGAAGCCATAACAATTGTTCCACTCTAGCGTTGTTGATAATGATTTTTTGTTCTTTCTGCGTAGCTGGAGAAAGTAGAAATTGAACTGTTGAAATGTGCATATTTGCTGTTGCTTTGAAAAAATATATGTTATTCATAACGAATGTTCTTCTTATCCTAATATGTATGGAACACTCCATTACAAATGTTGACGATGCATTTAAATACGTGAAGTACTGACACCACTTCGAATGAGTGACAGATTATTTCACTACATATTCAATAGCCTACTTGAGGATTTTGGTGTAGTACAGCTACTGATGCTGGTTGCGTGACGTCAGTACTACATTAATCCCATACTACGAGCATTACGTAATTCCTATTTACGTTTGTCTTCATTGTATTCTAGCTACGAATACGTGTGTAACGTCGACACTGAACTAATTATATACTACTGATACTACGAGCATTACTCTCATTTACGTTCCTTCATTGTATTCTAGCTACGAATACACAATTTCTAAAGAACATTTTCTGGGTAAATTTAATGGAATATTCAAGGAAAAACAAGATCACATTCGTACGGGATCTCACCAGAATACTCTCCAAAAGTAAGGTGGTAGTATTCATTTTACATTAAGGAAGCCGGTATACTTTAAAACAGAAAAATTCACAAAAACCAGTCTCTTCGAAAAAAGATAACTCCCTAACCTATAAACAGCTTTGACTTCCTTTTTTAGCTTCAGGTAGAAAAATATATTTCACTACCTAATGGTAACAAGAAACGTCGAATTTCATGAGCAAATATCACTTATTAATAAAAGATGAATACTTTAAAAGTACTTTTTATTCGACAGGAGGACCGATTAGTTTTGCCATAATTATTCATTCATTCTAGGAGTCCTTTTTTTTTCTTTCAAACGACACAAGTTTTTCCATACACTTGTGAAATTCATATGACAAGGCCAATACATATTTCGTAAGCACTAGAGGATATGAATCTTTTAAAGTTTTAAGGGACCACACCTCAAATTCAAAACTATCGATGTTTGTAATTCTGTGTAATTAAGAAGTTCAAAGGTTTTTTCACAATTTGTAGTTTATCTTTCAATTGCAGTTTTTAATTATATCAGGTATATACAATACATCACAGGATGTTTCTAGTTAATATTTAGCTTAACGTGTTAATTAATCACCACTATAAGATAAGCCAGTAAATTAAGAACCACAATTCAAAAATCAAAACGTGACGTCCACACTCATTTTGAAGCTTGTAGTCGTATTAAAAACCTGACTTGTACCTTGCTTTTGTATGTGATGATTTCGGAATAAACGATTTTTCTTCTCTTTCTTCTTTTTGCGCGTCTAACAGATCTTGTATACAACAACATACTTTCATTCTCTATTTTCGGGAGAACTTGTCTACTTTGCAGCCGCTCGTATCCGTCGCAGATTAGAGAAGAATGTGAAACTTAGAATTAGGAGATTTAGTTCGTAAAATTTACTGTGAGGATTAATGAATGATCTATACATCTGCTAATTCACCACCGTGACTGATAATGTATGCTAATTGCTCGTGACCGCTATTTGCATCATAGACGTCTTAAAAGAGCGTGGGACGATATCATAAAATAGCTAATATAAAATCAACGAGTTTTCTTATTGTTAATTTAACCCGAAAAGGACCAGTGGTACAATATTTCACGGTTGTGTAATGGATGCTCCTTACTTTTCCCACAAAGCTAACGGCAGTTTCATAGCAGATCTCTACGACTGCAGCTAATTCGTCGGTCAAAGAGAGAGCTGCAGTTTTATTGCAGATGTACTCAAGACTGGAGCTAGGTTCTTGCACAAAGCTAGCTGCAGTCATATCGCAGAAATAATTCAGGTGTTAAAGAGCTTAAACTTGATCGAACGGCTGCCTTGATCGAACGGTTGCTGGGAGGTGCTGTGCTGGGAATCCTGGAATTGGTCGTACTGCCCACGGACTCCAGGTACCTGCTCTCATTGGTTCAGTCCATAGGTAGTTTACATCGGGACGTTGTGCAGTGAGGTTCTTGTGCATCGTTCTCTGTCATAGACATTCGAAACGCACCATTGTGGTCTTCTGCGCTCCTACTGTTCTTCAGCTACGTACCCAGGTAAAGAATATTGTGGAGCATTGTTTTCATTTTATGCTCATGCATAAATTATGGTTAAATTCCATTTTTTGGTGATGTGTAATCTAGATTACTTTTTCTGTAGAATCAGCAGCAAGTAACCCGCGCTGTTCGCTCTTATTTTCATCTTGTGTATGGAAGGAGTAGCCATGATACCTGAAGCGGTGTTAGACCTCGTAATCCGCTTTCTGCTCTTTTTTACGTTCGATGAGGAAGCAAAGAAACTGATGTTAAAATCGCATAAACGGTAAAGTTCAGCTCTAATCACATTATGAGTACTTGATACGTTTATATATATGCATTTTATATGTATATACGCTCGTATATTCAGCACTGCAAATTTAATGAAGACAGTTAAACGATTTGCGATTTATGATCTTATAACGCGCTGATTACCTAAACAGTTTTGCAAACTTTAATTTTACTGTATGTGCAACTCATGGTATTTTCAGAAACAGAAATCTTTTACCTAAACTTACCGTCATTACTTCGCTTGTCATTATGTGCGTGGTTAGGTTAATTTGAGAACTCAGCTGTTTTTAAGGGTATATTTTTATAGTCGTTCGCTTGGCCAGATTATCTCTGAAATCATATTTTTTTTCAAACTTGCTATTTTAGGCTGAATTTATTCATTCTTTGTTTGGAAAAGTTAGTTTAGTCATGCCTTACTGAAATATTACATATATTATTCTCATATTTGAATAGGGGTGAGAAATGAGAAATTCCCAAGTGGCGATAGGCATAGTGCGCAGCCGCAAGGGCCGTGGACTTGTTCTCTTATTTTTGCGCATTGAATGGGACACCTCGAAACTTCTCACGTTGAGATGTTGGTCGAAATGAGTCAAACTTTGCACAGCTGTGCAACTCTTGCGGACTATCTACTGCGTTTTAGGTACTGGAATCATTAGTGCCTAACACGTTTAGGTACTGGCCTCATTAGTGCCTAACACGTTTACGTACTGGCCTCACTAGTGCCTCAACAAATTAGTGGAGCTCCTCCCACGCACCCTGACTCCCTAACCATCTACTACCCAAATTTTTTTCCGTTGAGTATCCTAATATGTTTTCCATATTAAACGTATTCTCTTTTGAAGGCCTAATAATTCTACTTTAGCGTAAAACAAACTCAAGACAGTAGCGCAATGTTTGTCGTGGGTTGGCTGCATTTTCTTCGGACAAACGCACATCATGTGTAGAAGTGACGGCGTTGAGCAGACCGAGTTCAACGCGCGGAACTTGAAAGATTTAAGAGGGAAGGGACAGGAGGTGAATAGTTGATAAAAATGGAAGATTTTCACTTCGATAGAAACTTAGATTTTGTGTTTGGTCGGTTGAAGTTTCGAGAGTAAGTTGTAGATTTTAAATGGTATAGGAAGCTAATATGAATGATATGGATATGCATATGTCCTCCTGCACAAATAATTGAACATTCTAAGTAAAACTAGTTTATATAGAATTTAAAATATCAATGGTAAAATTTTAAGTAAAATTCTTCTTGTCAATAACATATACATACATGTTAGAAATCTCGTAACATTTCCTGGTCCTTACGTATTATCGGGAGGACCTCATTCCCAAAGAATACAANTTCTCGTGCAGTACTCGGCATGAGTTATCTATTTTGACAGGTTGCTCGATACTGATGTCATCTTTGTGATGGGTTGTAACCAAATTTTATCACATATGGGCAGTTTTGGTTCCATGCCTTATGCCGGCTGGATTGACGTATAGAAAATTAATTTATTATTCTTTATTTTATAAAAGCATCTTGAAAACATTTCTATTTGATCGTTTCGTGGCGAGGTTCATTTTCAACTAAAGTCTGCGCAATGCATCGGACTGTATACAGAGAATCAAATTCGGAAATGAATTTAATTCAGAACAGGCATCCCTCTGCGACTCTTACGCTCAAATCAGGCCATAACGGCATAGAAAGACATAATCGTAACTAAAAATGAGGATTTTCTTCTCATTTCTTTCCTTGATTGGGGAGTCGTGACCACACGCACTTGGTCTCGACCGAACAAGGCGAGTGGAAACTCGTTCCTCCGGCGAGCTCCGGTCTTTTCTGGGGTATTCCCAGGCTGCAGCCCCTGGTCGGCTGCCACTGCACCGCAGAACGTTCGCTGCTGCCTGCATTCCAACGACAACACAGCGCAGCGGCGATCAACTTATTCCTTTGAAGACCAATTTTCTTTTTGAATGAACGAATAACGCGGGAATAGTCGTTCACTTTCTTGCTCTAAGTTGAATATGCACTTGTGTGCATCTTCACACTCGTTTTTAACGGAACTACGTACGTATTTAAGACTAAGCTATTATCTCAAGTGTTCATTATTCATGACAGTGGACCTTATAGGGTTATTGAAATGCTTTTCAACAGGCGGCCTCTTCTCAATTTTGAAATGGCTTCCGGCCCACGGACAGCCAACAGCTAAAGATGTCTAGTGGACCTAGAGCGCAGGTCCAACTAAGTACATACAGCCTACGTGTGCGGGAGGATATAATTACCAATGGAATTCAAGGACGTGAACCTTCTCGACGGTTGCCTGGAAAACCACCACGGTGTCAAGAACCACTGGTACAGAACTTTGAGGTGTTTCTTTGGCAGCTATGTGTAACTATGGGATTTTTAATTTAGAAAAAATGTTAGTTGCGATGTTTTGTTGGATTAATTGTTTAAGACACGTTGTGTAACCGAGCTACTTGCTTCATTTTCATTACGCTTCATAAGTCGGGCCTATCGCGAAAACGAACTGGGAATGTTACAATGAGATGCTGCTGTAATTTCTAGAGTTGCATCGTCTTCAACAACGTAGCTGTTTGCAGGAGGGACGCCCAAGGAATTTATGCTTTCCGTACGTTTACTTGTTTATTAAAAATCAGGGAAAAACGAATATAAGTCCTTCAGAAAAATTTCGTCCTGAAAATTGTATTTATTACTGGAAATCTCACACTCTAATGCATACATTTGCTGAATATTTAGCCGTGCAGGATCAAGCGTATTTTCATATTCATTGAATTTTTTACTGTTCATTGCCATATAATTATTTAATTAACAACTGAATGATAATAAAAAAATGCGAAAATTCTGTTCGCGCTGGAATTTAGTTTTGTACTTTCATGGTGTTTTGTATTATTGTGTCGTGAAAAAAGTTCACTTTTTTCAATGCGTGAAAATTTTTGGCCGTAATCACTGTAACTTGCAAATTTAGTTTCTGTGCTTATGAATGGTATATTTTTGCTCATTTCCTTCTGAATATTTTTACTAACACCTCCCGTTGAGAAATGGCAACAATATTCAGCGTTTCAGCCATCGCTAAATTGTTTCAGTTTTGAAGCGTAGTTCCATTGGTGCTCGCGTACTACTTCAGGGACTTCTCCATTTTCGTTGTCGTAATCGACTTAACCTTGCGATGCCTGAACAGTTATTTGTTTGATTTAAAAAGAAGTCTCTCCTAGCATTCTGTTAGTTATTTTGCCGCTGGTAACCGATGCGGAGCGATCTTGTGATCTAGCTTGGTATTTTATCGATGAATGAATCCTTAGACAAGGGACACGGTGTCTGACTTGAATAATTCAGGCTTCTTTCTGTGGGGAAATGATGAAATTCAAGGTAACCAGGAGCAAGGTTAACAAAATTGTAGCATTTCATTTCCAATCATTACCTAATTTTCATTTCACTGGGAAGGTGTTTATTTGATCCTCGAATTTCGAGTTTTGAAGGACGCTTCCAGTACCAAGTTTGCGTCTGGAGACGTTTACGAGAGTAGTATTATAATTTCGCTCCAAGTTATTTCCTTTCATAGTCTTCTTTCGTGAAGATAATGTCGATTTGAGCTGTCGCTTTTTTTCACTGACGGTCGTAAAGCAATACCTCTGGGGTGTTCTAATCTCTTTCTAGGGTCAAGTTGCACGATTACTTCTTTTTCTGAACCGTCGCCTTCCTCCTTTCCCGACTGAAAAACTAGTTCTCCTTCATAGGGAAATATTGCGCCGACCTGTTGATTCTCAACGACTACGTATGTTATAAAGTTGTGAATATTCAACTGAGCGTAAAATATCACGTACCATTAGTCTTGATTGCGTTTTCCATTCAGTATTACGGTTCATTGAAAAACGTCATAGGTTAAATTGAATTCTTCATAATCGCCTTCTATGTCAGCAATCTCTGTCGACCTATTCAGTACTTCTCTGATGTCTTACGTGGAATTCATTTTTGATGTGTGTTTGGGAGAAGTTACAGTTCATTCTTTGACTTGTCACTACGCAGGGATTTTCCTAAGAGATAATTCTATGCTACGGAAAAGATGGAAATTAGATGGAGTTGAGATCCGGAGCGTGAAGCGGATGGAGCTGTGTTTAATGGCCGAACGTCCTAATCTGGCGTGGATGTACTTGTGCTGTCTCTAAACTCGCATTATCTTGGTAAAGGAAATCCCCTTAGGGTAGTTTAAAGCATTACTCTTATCGCTACGTCAAGTTTTTAGTGCTCTTGCTATTACTGACGGTATTATGATATTCTGCTGCAATACTTGGCTGAGTCTGCTTTTGTTGAAGCCGTGGGAAGGATTTTTGATAGTATTGCACGTTGCTAGAGTTTAAACTGAGCAACTCGTACGTGTAGTCTGGAGTTATGAGAATAAAGTTGACCATATCCAGCTATTCTAACTGCAGCCGCGTTAACTGTGAGGTAAATAAAATGCAATACATGCAAGCCAAAATGAATAGTCATGTGCTTATTTATTTTGCCAGTAAATATTCGATACAAGTTTGTTTGACGTGTAAATATTCATATGCATTTTTATTATACATAACAATATATACATACATATACATAGCATTATTATCATTTTTGTTGTGCGTTGACACCTGATGCGTGTTGTGACGTGGCGTGCCTATGTGCTGCTGCTGCCGCAGGTTTAGTTCTTAGTGCGATCTTCAGGGAAATATACTCATGATTTTAGTTTGTGCCGCCGGCCTGCCGTTTCATGCAAGTTTTTCATGGCTAGAATCAATGGCGCGAAGAAGACGACTGCTCCTGAGGGTGTTGAGGAGGCCGAGGGGCCTAAGGGGCGTCGATAGCGGGCTGCTGTACAGCAATCAAGTCCTGACTATCATTAAGTTTACCAGCGGGACAGAACTCTAGAACTGCATATCTCATAAACTGAAGGTTACGAATGAAACATTTATACAATGAATTTATTGGCATGGTGTGTTTCGACGAAACTTTAGCTCGTGTCAATTTCGTGTCAATTTACTGTGGGGAATCCTGCGTGTTCTTAAACTCTTTAATACAATGAAATAATTTTTCGCAGTAAACTGACTTGTCTTTGTTTGGTGTTGGAAAAAAATTGTGGATACATTATGGTGGTTGGTTTGTTTATGCGTCACATTCATTACCAGATTTTGGATGTGAACTCAATCTGTTAAAGTAGTTTTATGCTAATGTAACAATTAAATTACGTGTGACTTATGAATCGCGCCAGAGTTTGAAGGGGCAAGGGAACGTGAAGCAATAATTATCAGCACAAAGTTGTTTTTACACGTCGTGCATCACATGCTGCGCCGGATGTGCGGTATCCTGGCTACTGACCTGGTGACGATGTTGGTTGTACGGTGGTGGTAATAACGTGGTGTATGATATTGGTGGTGATGTGGTGTACTATGGTGGTAGTGATGTGGTGTTTTAAGGTGGTAGTAACGCGTTATACAATGGCGTTCATTACGTGCTACACGATTAAGGGGATGACGCGTTATGCGATGGATTTAATGACTCTTGTTGATCGATGTCAGTAGATACGATTGTTTTACAAAGCTGATAATTAAATTTCTTCAGCAGAACTAATAACTAAATTTGTTTCATTTGACGATTTCACTCTATTCCGGTGAATTGGCATGCAATTNTCTTCGCGGACGGAGTGCCAGGGACAGCTGGCACTTCATTGAGGTTGATCAGTCTTTGTCGACTCAACAAGTCGCGGCGCGAACTGTTTTGTGGGTTGGAAGTTTTGAGTCAGAAAGGCTGAATTTTTTTCTCTTAGCCCCTCACATTTTTGTCTTCTACTCCGCGAGTTTCATTGTTGCGGATACAGAAATATTTGCAGTACGAGTATTCTGTCGTATGGGTAATTCTCTTTACGAGCTGCCTGACGATTTTGTCTTGCAGCACGAGTGATATTCGCTGTACGAGCGAGCTTCAATAAACTTCCATTCTCTCAGTTATGCTTGAATAACGTCAAGGTTAGTGTCAAGTTTTCAGTGCTATTTTACGCCACTGAAATGTGCTAGCCATGAGTTGAATGATTGTTTCTTGCAAAACAAAAGGATGTTTCAAGAAGAGCGTTCTCCTCGTGGAGTTGAAGGAGGGAATCATCACGAATACATAAAGTGGCTTATATTTAGTAAACGTGTTGTACTAATATGACCGAAGCACGTTGTTGATTTGCATTTGTATCTACTTTAGGAGCCCGATTAGAAGAATTTTTCAGGCTGGTACGGGTTAATAAAGTCTACACACGAGTTTCAATTAAAAAAACTGTCTCATGAGTTGTAATTCGCGAAATGAGATCTGCCGTGTCTAACATATTTTTTATGTTAAAGAGCTGTCACATCGACTCGTATTTGATTCTGTTCACATTTGTCTTCACTTGGAACAAATTTTCGGGCTTTCGACGACCAGTGATCAAACGGAAGATATATCCAAATTTCAAACCCGATCGGAAACTACTCTATACAGCAGACGGTAACTGCATTAGCCAGCAAGATAGGTTATGACAGAAAATTTTATGTTTTATGTCGTGAAGAAAATATGATGCAAGGAATTCGCTCGTCGTTATGAAATTTGCTTTGTAATGCATTGCAAGAAGAAAGGACATAGGATGCCGTGAGAAGTCTCCAACAATTTGGTCACCAAAAAAATCAGCTCACGATCAGTATAGTCGTTGTGGCAGCCTGTTTCTGTTCTAATACCGAGCGAAGGCAGAGGTTTATTTACGAATATATACGTGACTTGTTTACAATTTCTGATCAATGAAGCAGAAGAAGAAGAAGAAGAAGAATCTCTGAAAGGCCGTGCGTGAATGGTCGGCCGCACCTACTTCGCTTGGTCACGTGGGGTTGGTTGCCGCTGTGGTTGATCTGGAGCTCGCCGGAAACCTGAAGGACGATCGATGGAGTATCTGTTGTTCACTAAGATCCTTAGGCCCTGACTGGGGTTAATTTTCTGCTTATTGAATGTGGTCCGTAGACCGCGAGGGAGAATGATCTTACACACGCAAAAATTACATGGTCAATTTTCTACATAGAATATTTGAAACGATGCTTCTCTCCTAATATCTAGTAGTTATTAATAAAGGTTTGGAAGTACAAGGTTATGTTTTGAGTGCTGAAATAACATTAAATAAAATAAAATCAAGTGGAGCCATCTCTTGAAGTATTCTAAAGCATATTGTACATGGTCACTTGGTTCAGGCACGACCTTAAACCACGTGTTCATTATTAACATTGCTAATACGACGACGGTGAATGTTATACTTTCGATAGTTTGAGTTTATTGTTATTATAATAACATTCAATTTTGGTTTCGTGTAAAAGTATTTATAGTGTTACGAGTGATTGTGATTTAAAAAAGTGTAGGTTTTGCCTATGTTATAGGTAAACTTATGATATTAAAAGCGTAACAGTTGCTGTCAGTCACGGGCGAGTGTTTGTATTTCGATAGCTATCTGCTTATGCTTATCCTCTGTCCATCAGAGAACAAAAGGAGCTGCGAAATCAGGGAAACTCTCCCACGTAATTCACGATCCACGAATGAGACATAGAATTTTTTATAAATTAGTGGCTTCAGCTCTATCTTGCTGAAGGATTGAGACTCCGCAGCTCCGCAACGAATCAATTGGGCGCTAATGATAGCCCTTTAGCTAATCATTGTTATGATCAGCTGAAGTGATGAAGTTTCTTCGAAGCGTTTGTGTTTGTAGTGTCTTTTGGCCTTTAGTAATCTTAACGAAGTCCTGTCTGGGTTTGAACAGCGCTGCTGACGTGCCAGACGGTAGTAAATGAAGCACTTACAAATGAATTAGTGCTGACCTAAGAGTTGTGAAATGATCAATTAATGCCCAGCCGGTTATTAACTTGATATATGTTCTGGAAGAAAACTCACGACAGAAAGGCTAGTGATTTATACGATTTCTCCGCAGTCCTTCAAGTAGCACTGGCCGTGCAGTGCACGCAGGGCACCCCGAGGAGGTGTTCTCAAGTCCATGTAAAGGGTGGTTAAATTGTAAGGGCCGATTTTGAATGTGAACC
>VOMN01083024.1:0-14827 GCA_014899125.1 Orchestia grillus | reverse complement strand
TCAAGGATCATAGCATAGGCAACAAGGGTAAGTTTTCGTGTGCTGTGGGGGCTGGCGTCCTCAGAGGGGCACTGTTGGGTTGCCTCAGCTGTGAATAGGTCTTCGGGACTTGTGTCTTTGTTGTATTGGCTTGTGTGTCCCGCTGGGGCTGTGGGGGCTTGTGTGTCCCACTGGGGCTGTGGGGGCTTGTGTGTCCCGCTGGGGCTGTGGGGGCTTGTGTGTCCCGTGTTCGGTTGTAAGGGGTCAGGTGTACCTTTCTGAGAGGTGAGAAACAAAGTTTGAATAAAATGCGGAACCAGATCTAAGATACAGTGCATATCTTCAATTCAAGTCAGTGTAGTTGAAGGTAGGGTGGTTATTTCCACTATTCACTTACGTAGGTCCTTATTAGAATTTTAGAGGCCTATTCGTATAAAGGCCTGACTTGACGACTGGTGTGCAGATGGAGCTCTCGGAAGGAGGTCGCCTGCACGGAGCCGCCGCAGCTGCAGCTGCAGACGACGCGTCCGACGACTCGTCTGACGAAGGCAGCNCTGACGAAGGCAGCAGCAACTACGGTGACGAGCTGGACTCTACTGACGAGGAAGAAGACGAGGTCGAGCTTGACGACTCCGCACCCCAGCGCAAGGAGCTCGAGTGGGACGACTCTACCCTCAAAATGTAAATTGGCTTCACGGAGTATGTGGCAACGCAGCAGCCCTCAGATAGCGGGGAGTGACGGAGATGTGGCAATGCAGCAGTCCTCACATAGCGGGGAGTGACGGAGATGTGGCAACGCAGCAGCCCTCACATAGCGGGGAGTGACGGAGATGTGGCAACGGAGCTGCTCTCAAGAAGAGAGTGCTGTTGTGGCAGCGTATTGGTGTCCAAAACTATTTCCACCAAAAAAAAATTGGTGAAGAGCGCGCGAAATTTTGAAAGGGTAGTAAAAATTAATGCGTCATTGGCAACCTTCCGCTAGGCCTGCATGGGGGGGGAGTTTAGTGTGTCAGTCGTCGCCACGCTACCGTGGTGTCAGGTTGGTGGTGTATGGTGCTGCTGCTGCTGTTGTTCTAGTTGTGCATACGGAAGCCATTTATTTAATTTCGAGGGCAGATACATCTGACTTGAATTCTTATCTTTGAAAGTTTATTGGAGAGTCACGTTCTTAACAAGTTACCTATCGTGTGTAAGGCTTCGGGCTGGATTGGTACAGGGAGTTGTCAGATCGTACTTTAAATTTAAGGTGGCACTTTGAACAGTTCTATTTTAAGTGAGGCAGACATTCTCTTTTTCTAGCGTTTTGAAGGTAACGTCGCGAATCAACTGGTCCGGGTATTCTGCTGGGGGATGGATTGGGGGTAGCGTTCGCGGTCGGAACGGTTGCAAAATTCGAACTAACCTCACGAACGTACAGGGGGCTATCCAGTACGAGCCTCTTGGGCTTCTAACATTAACACCTATCGTTTGCCTGCTGATTAATCAACACTGTACCGTTAGTGTTCGGTTTGACCTAAGGTTTCTGTTGCACCGATGACGCCTGTGTACGGCAGAGGTGTTCTCACATAAGGTTTAGTGCCATAATATATCTTCGAAGATTAACCATCGACCATGATCTCAAAGTTTCTCTATGGATTCGTAGAACGAGGAATGGTAGGTTCGAGTCGTCAGTGAGTGCTTGCTCCATTGTACCATAGGTCTATAGGTCTACCATAGGTCTATAGGTCTACCATAGGTCTATCATAGGTCTATAGGTCTATCATAGGTCTATAGGTCTATCATAGGTCTATAGGTCTATCATAGGTCTATAGGTCTATTATAGGTCTATAGGTCTATCATAGGTCTACCATAGGTCTGTAGTTGTACACGTATTCTACCCCGTGTTCCTCAATGAAGCAACTGGTCTGTCTGTTTAACAGATAGTTATGTTGGAAGTGCGACGGAGTTTCTTCCTTTGTCTACAAGAATTTTCCTGTAACGTTCGTCGAAAGTATTGGTGATGGAAAGACTTTTTGAGAGGCAAGCAGTGGTGGGCTGGGTACTAGAGTGAGGGTCCGAGGAACTAGTGCGGTCACTGGTATCACTAGTACGGTCGCTAGTATCACTGATGAATTGATTATGTTGTTAATGAATTCATTTACACCGATGTTTTCATCATTTCGAATAATTTCTTTCCTCCTTCACAAAGTCCAGATTATTGTATAATTAATATGTATGACCACACACACATAACTTCTTCGTGGAGTTGTTCTACATACATCATGTTTGTACACAACACTGTGTCCAGGGCATCAAGGATGATAAGTGTACCAGTTACCACAAACGTGTCAGACTGCATCAGCGGTGTGTGTGGGTGTGTGCGTTACACACCATGAGACTATACATATCTGCGTCGCCTATATATTACGTGTAATGTCTACTTAGGAGATAGATATTCAAAACCTGTCTTCTCCTCTTTGTCAGTTGTAAGAAATAGATCGTTCGGTTTTTTTTATTATTCATAATTGTACTTGTTCATTTTTAGAGAGGTGTGCTTCGGTTGTGTATCGCGATGCGTTTAGTAGATTGTATTTTGGTATCTTAACTCGTGCTGTGGCAGGCGGTGTTGCTGCTCGCCTGGGTCTCGAACTCGTGCTGTCGCCCCTGGAGAATTTGAGGTAGCCTTCGTTTTCGTAATATCTTAACCTGTCTCAAAATTCACCGCGAAAGCATAAAAGTGAGTCTTGAGTCTCCGAAATTGAAGTTTGCTCGGTTTTTCTGTTTCTATCAATTATAAACAGAAATCTTACAAGTTCACTATGCGCTGATTGGTTCATTAACGCGTGTGTCCTGCGCTGATTTGTCCATTCTGGAGTTTGAGCCGTGAGTGCCACGCGCTGATTAGTGCATTCTGGTGTGTGAGCCGTGAGTGCCGCGCGCTGATTGGTTCATTCTCGCGTGTGATCTACGTGTGCCACTCTCTGATTGGTTCTTGTGTCCTGTGAGCCACAAATACCGCTTTCTCATCGGCTTGGGCATCCGTGATTTAATTTTCCTAACTTCTGTATTTTGTCTGAATTATTTGCCTTAGTTCTCACTAGCCCGTGCTTTCCTTCTCATTAACTAGGCTTTTTCTATTCCACTAGGCATAGCACAAGTATTTCTTGTATATTTCCAACTCATTTCTTTGACGAGCATCGAGTCGGATTGGCAGGATGCGCCGTTTTCTGACTACGGGAATCGTTTTCTTTTTACCACGAGGTGAGTGGTGACAATTTTTCGTACCTTGAGAGGAAGCTTTTGAGTCATTTGATCCTTAGGACATTTCCTCTAACACTGAACCAAGAAAATTCGTCCATTTTTCCGCAGTATCGTAACGCGGAAGCGTTCTTATTCAAACGCTTCAGATACAGTCGGGGTATTTTCCGCTTCTTAGGGAGACTCTCTAGCGCATCTGGGGTAATTTTATGCTTTTTAGGGAAACTATCGGGTAATATTCCGCTTTATTAGGGAGATTTTAGCGCATTTGGGGTAATTTCAGCTCTGCTTCTCCCTTTTCTTGCAGTTGTAATTCCTGTAGATAGGTAACTGTCATTGATTGAAATGATCATGAAGTTGCGTGGTCATCAATCGAAATTTCGTGATCATTATTTGCAATTCTTAGGAAATTCTATGGTCATTAATTTGAATTATCGTGGATTTCCCCCTCACTAATTGATATCGTCATCGGATTCCACTTTAGGACGTCCCCTCGTAACATGTGTCAACTTCGGTCGTTACGACCGTGAATGGGAGTCGGGGGGGTGAGNGAGGGAGGGATGGGGGGCGCCTTGGGCTAGTCCCTGCTGTTGCTAGATGCTTTAGTAAACCAAGCACGTGCTGCTAATCCACCTGAAGGACAGGGAACGAGTTTCCCGAATGTTCAGTCAATTTTGCTTTCCTGGGGCGGTTTAGGTTCGAGTCGCTGGCAGGGGGGGGAGTAAATATTTTTGGGATACGCTGCGGGATCAGTTCTGAAATTGCTATCTACACCTGCCTAACGCTCCTTATTTTCGTGTGGGGGAAAATTTACTTTGATCCATTGTGAAAGAATAATAATAATAATAATAATAATAATAATAATTGTGGTTGGGTCATCTACCACGGGAAAAAATGAAAAAAATTCTATTTGAGAGAGGAATCATTGGACGCTTTGCTTTTGGCAATTGTGAAAGAAATTCGTTCTCTGTGTTGGTTTTCTTGCGAAGACTTCTACCTCTCTACTGGCGTACTTGAAACTCGTCTTCGCGGAGTTGTTTTGGCGGAGAAACACTTCTCTATATCCATTTTATAGTAAGAGATACTTCTGCACTTTTGGTAAAGTATATAATTAATCTCTATGCTTACTTTTAGAAAAGAAATCTTTCTCTCTATTTACTTTTGATAAGAGGACCGCTTCTCTACACTCGCCGCTTGACTCCAGAAGTTGTACCTTGATACTTCGCCGTTCCTGCTTTGACTTGAGGCCCACTGCCCTCCACTTTAGTGTGAGAGCAACGTTTCCTCCGTAGCTGTCACTTCTCTCAGAGTGTGTTATTATAATTCCGTATCTCTATTGTAATTATCAAAGGAAACTTCATCGACGTACAGCTTTGCTAATTAATGTCGGCTTGCTTTGGTAGTCAAAAATGATGCTATTTTGTAGAGAACCTTCGCACTCGCCGTTGCCCACAACTCCGGTCTTGTTCTCGAGGAAAATCAAAATTCCGCTCTGGCCTAGTGAAAATGGAGGGGGGGGGGTGGTCATGGTAGCCTAAGTTCTATCTCAAAACTTGCTCCAACTAACTGTAAAATTTGGCCTCCTAGTTCGCGTTTAAATGATTGGTAGCGATATTGGTCAGTGGGGACCCGTTCTGCTTTCTGATTGGTTGTTGGCCAAAACACCTCGTAGCAGCCGCGTGGTATTGCGGTATTGGTCAGTGGGGACCTGTTCCGCTTTCTGATTGGTTGTTGGCCAAAACACCGTGTGGCAGCCGCGTGGTATTGCGGTATTGGTCAGTGGGGACCTGTGTTGCTTTCTGATTGGTTGGCCAAAATAAAAACGTGTTTGTTATTAAAGTACTTGGAGTTCTGCCCTAAGTAAGTTCCATTAGGCTTATTAAGATAACTAACGGATGTCACAACATTGTTCACAAGGCCGATGTTCTATCTTTTGTTCCTGTCTGGACCTCAAAGAACACATCGTTGCAACAATAGTACAAGTTGTTTGGTACTCGCTTTCTACGAGTAAATTCTCCAACCTGTTTGACCTGTGCGGGGAGGCGTGCTGTGTGTACCAGAAGGGATAGGAATCTAGTAGTAACTCGGAATTGTTACGCATTCAAAATTACGTATTTTTTGGCGAGAATCTTCATAACGAGAGAACGGAACTGACTGCACTCTCCATAGTGACTTGTTGAACGTTACCGGAATGGAAATGAAAACCGTGCATTTTTTAACTAATGTAGAAATTTTACCAATGAAGAGGTTTTCCCCATTCCCCAGGGTAACCAATAAAGAGGTTTTCCCCATTCCCCAGGGTAACCAAAGAGGTTTTCCCCATTCCCCAGGGTAATCATCCCAAACCGTATCTCCGACTGCCTGCCGCGGCTGTCTCTTTTGGAGTCGTGGTGCTTATTACTGGCACGGTCTGCGACCTGTGCGTGGGGGTCTGTGTCTCTTTGAAGGTGCTTCTGGTGTATGTGTTTCGCTACGTCATTTGTGTGAACTACACATTAATGAGGGGACTCGTGCGAAATGAATACATGCACTTATTGCCTCTGTATGCATCTATCCATTCATTCATTCACGAATGATGACGTGCTTGTTAACTGGGGAAATTATTTAGTATTGCCTGCCTCTTCTATATGCGTATAGGGGGCTGGCCAAGCGGCACCCCCACTTTTCATTTGGAAAATAATGTAAGTAGATGTTATACTGTTAAAGTCTAGGGAGTCCCTGCTTCTGTAGGTACTGTAAGGTCTATGTCAATAGAGTATCTATGTAAGATAAGCCATAAAATTAATATGCATATAACATGTCCACTCTAGCTATACGGAACATGTACACAACTCGCCGCTCTGGTCGTAGGCATATGATTTTCAGCTCTGTAGTCGCTGGTATACATCTACCATGTGAATATATATATGTACGTCGCTCTCATCAGTTGCACTAGGCACGTATAAAGCTTGTGTAGAAATCTTTATGACGTTTTTTAGCGGCGTGCGTTTCTGTAGTGGTTTTCTATCTGGGGAGAGGTTAGTTCTTCATTGGATCGTCTCCGATTATGTTAACGAGAGGGGAGGTGACCTTCATAACCATGCACCTTGTTCATTGGGTGGTCATGGGTGTACGGAACTTATTACATTATTGTCTGTTTTTCAGTGTATCGTTGGTTTGGTTATTTCTAAATTCATGGACCGGTTCGTGATTGTAATGGAACTAGGAAAAATATTCATAGTGTTGGGTTGGCTTACATAGGTAAGCGGATTTCAACTACCGTCGGTCGGACGGTCGACGGCTGTCACAAAACTATCTTTTCCTCGGGACTACGAGATCTTAGAATCGTGCATTTCACGACTACCATTTTGAACAACCAACCGCCTCACGATCGATCACCGTTCCTAAAAATCGTGAAATATGCGATGACTCACCCGCAAAGTCGTAGAACATACGACAACCAACCTCCACTGCGACGTGGAAGTGTCGTCTGGTTTGGTAGAGTTGGTTACGGCCTGTGCTTAGCGCTCCTAGTGCCCATTGAAATGAATGTAGCACGTGGTTCGTGTGGGCCGGTGTGTGTGTGTGTGTGTGTGTGGAGGTAATGGAGTCACGCAACATGTTTCGGGTCTCAAATTATTCGTGTTAAGGAACAGTTATATAGGTGCACATGTCCACTCAAGGGTCCTACCGCGCTAGTTGCAAGATGCAGGTGTATGTGGGGGAGGGTTTTGGTTGTGGTGGTGGTGTGCGTGGAAATTATCATGCGGCCGTTGTTTGTTATTGCTGTGAGAGGAAAAGTCTCTCTCTCTCAATCTCATCTTAACTCGGGGCTGATTATCTCTCCATTATGTTTGAAAAGTTATTTTGGTGATTGAATGTAAAAATACCTTTCCTTTAGCGCTTATTTCGATCAAAGAATGCTTTTCAATCCACTTTTTTGTGATATGAATGAAGGAATGCATATTCTCCCATGTATCAGGAATATTGAGCACTCAAAGCACATTGAGAGTGTTGCTATCATTTTAGAAGTGAAATACTAATACATGTACCTTTACGCACGGCTCTCGCTACTCAGAGAAAACTCGTCTTACAGCAGAAGGCATTACTTGTAAACCAGTGCCATTTTAGTTAACCGTTTCTTATCTGTGTAGCTTTTGCTCCTGAACCTTCTATTGTAATGTTTGTTGACCAGGTTTGCGCTGCCGTACATGTGGTGTCTGGTGGGTGGTAAAGCTTGGGTGTAACTCATACGTGGCAGGTGGCTAGCGTGTCAGGAGCCACTCACAATCTCCAAAATGAATAACGGTACGATAATTGCAAAGATTTGACCGTGGCGCAGGATATATGTACGATATCTCGATGTATTTTCCTCGAAGAAAGTTTAAACACCTGGGTCTGGGCCGCACTGACGTGCCGCCTTTTGAGAATGGCTCGTTTCGCCTTTCTTTCCCAAGAGAAGCCCTCCGCCCGGGATTGAACACGGTGTACAATCTACATACGACAATAGTACTGTTCATCGTACGTGAGCCAAGTAATTTCATACTCCAGATGCACATATCTCCAGCTACACATTAATTGTAAATTGGTATGTTCTTCAAACGATCTACGCCATTCTCTCAGCTTCGTTTGGAATGAAAGGAGTTGCGACCTTCCCCCTGGGGGGCGCACTTCCCTGCGGTAGAGCTTTTCATTTCTGTGTAATTTTAGGTGCGTTTTACCCGTCGGTGCTCTGCGTTGTAGTCACGTTTTGTGTTCATTTAATTAAGGCGGAGTTGCGGAGTGTGGTCCCCGCGTAGCACGGATACGCGGACACTTCTCAATCAGAATTATTTGGTCCCCTCCAAATCCCTAAGGTCCGCTCTTAATTAATTTTACGGCTGACAGTTGATGTGTTTTTCCTTCTTCTAAGTTTAGTGTGAGACTATTTCGTCGTGTGTCAGGTGTGTGATCCGTGAGACCCCAATTTATTTCTTCCTTCACGTACATTCCGTGTAAATTTAGATTTGTTTTAACCATTGGGAGAGATGGCGACCTCGTTCACGCTAGAAATTTATTAGTTGTGTTGGCTGAACATTTCTGCATTCACGTTGACCATTTATTTCTGGGATAGTTATTACATTTCATGTTACTGCTGTTGAACTTTAGATAAAATTAATCTACTTTGAATCTCAGGTGTTTGAACTCATAGAATTGGAGCAAGGCAAGCTGAAGTAGAAATGGGAGCACGATAAAAATGTCGAAAAAGAAATTAGATTTCAAATGTAATTGCGAAGAGTATTCCAACAGCTCAAGTCGCGACTTCTGAACTTTCGAATGTCCAAAACTAAACCTAGATTTACTTTCGTTTAAGTATATATGTTCATATGTTCGTCTGTTACTTGCGGTGGCTGTTGGCGTGGAACTTGTCCATTAGAGTTTGATTGCACTAATTTTGATCTGATGTGGGGGGAAAATTGTCTTTTGTTTCAAAACTAAACTTGCAACAGCCGCCCACTTCGTGCAGTATACGTAATAATTTTTTTTTGTAATTTGGCATTCAATGCTGAGGCAGAACGTTCTTCGCCCATGCCATCGCTTTTTTTGGTGAACTGTGGAAGAGGTAAGATAAGGAAGAGGGCAAATCTGAACTTTCCAGCGATTAGCACGCCCATTGTAGACCTACAAACTTCCCTTGAAATTGCATCGTACCTCATGAAAATGACGCGTTATTTTTTAGCTTTAGTTCATTTGATAGTTGAACGAAAATTGATGACATGATACGAAAGCACGTGACAGCGGGCCGAGTTGTGTTCGTTACGGTGTGCTGGTAAGTGAACGGCACCCCACTTGTTTTTGCTGGCGTATTTAACTAACGAAATGTACTTCGCTTTACTCATAGGTTATCCCGTAACCCAGCGGCTGCGTTCGTAACTTATGTGATGGATTACTTTTAGTGAATGAATATTTCTTATAGCCATGTAACCAGCTATCATTTTAATGGGATCTTTCGTTAGCGAGAGCACTTATTTCGTATCTTCCATTAGGCGTGAAGCCTGTAATTAGAAAACTTAAAGTCAAGAGATATGCTCTATCACCGTAATGAAGGGTCTTAACGTGTTACCTGTGCAAATTGTCCTCTTTTTCTCGTACATAGAATGCACACCATTTGTTTTCATCGATATCGTTAGTCGGGTAGCTGGTAGCTGCCGAGTTTAT
The DNA here is from genome assembly GCA_014899125.1 of Orchestia grillus. Lineage (NCBI taxonomy): Eukaryota > Metazoa > Arthropoda > Malacostraca > Amphipoda > Talitridae > Orchestia > Orchestia grillus. The sequence goes on along the minus strand of VOMN01083024.1, from coordinate 5,434 downwards.
TAGGTTCGATTCAATGGCCTTGAAATTGAAGGCGCCTTGCGTATCCAATGTACATCATATATATATTTTTCCTGGCATAGCTCATTGTAGTGGATTGGACGCTTCGATTCTGTTTGTATTTATGATTACAAACACCCTCACTAGGAGATCCGTTTTTCTCAACCTTCCGCAATTACGCTCTAGTCCTAACAGGGTTACTGTAGAGGCCCACACTATATTGTATCTAAAGCCTTGTTATTGGACTCAGGTAATGAATAACCTTGGGGCCCAAGATAACTGAAACTAAACTAACTTTCGTCTCAAAATAAGTCACTCGGCTCCAACTTAGGGGGCGTAAAGTTAAGTAGGACAGCAGGGTTAGGTGAGCTAGGTTTGTCTATCGTATGCTGTGTGGACTCGCGTCCCCAGGGGGGCACTGTTAGGTTACCTCAGCGGTAGGTAGGCCTTCGGGACTAATGTCTCTCATGCCCACTTTGCTCCTTTACGTTTTCATGCCTTCTTCACATATGATTCTTTACCTATTTTTCCTCTTTTTAAATTGCCGTTTCTATCCACAGAGAATCCTGTGTGGGAACGGCCCTTGTGCATAGATTCCCGTTCTCCTAAGTCAATACTAAATGGTCTCTTCTTTCAGTGTGAGATAGTGACTGAAACGCTGCTGTCCCGACTACGACTGCAACTACACCTACTACCACGACTATAACTACAACAATACCTATGATTACAACTGTAACTAAAAGTATAATTACGGTCACGAAAGTAACTAACTATAACTGCGATTGCAACCACGCCTGCAACTATAAGTATAGCTACGATCAAGACTGTAACAACGATCACAACTATAACTGACTCTGACCAAGACTATAATTATAACTAACTACGACTGTAACTGCACCTACAATCACAGCTGTAACTGTACCTAACATCACAATCGCGACTGTAACTATACCTGTAACTCCGATCACGACTGCAACTAAAACTACAATCATTACTGCAACTACCTATAACGGCAACTACAACCAAGACTGAAACTATATAACTATATCAGCAACCACGGCTTCAACTGTATAAGTGTAACTACAAATCACAACTATAATTATATCTGCAATTAGAACTGTACCTATAACTACAAACACGAACACGACTGCAACTGTAATTATAACTAACTACATCAACCATGACTAACTACAACTGTAATTACAGTCACAACTAAATATAACTACGAAAATGACTATAACTATAACCATGAGTGTAACTAGCTAACTGCAACTGTTACCACATCTACGATCACGACTGTAACTACATCTACAATCGCGACTACAACTATATTTAACTGTGAATCACAACTGACTATAACTGTAACTACAAATCACTAGTGTAACTACAATCATGAGTAAATATAACTACAACCACGACTATAACTACATCCTCGACTGAAACTAACTATAACCAACTAAAACCACTACTGCAACTGTAACTATAATTAATTACAAACACGACTGTAAATATAACTATGAAAATGACATAACTATAACCACAACTGTAACCCTAATCATATCTAAAATCACAACTGCAACTGTACCCATATCTACAAACACAATTGCAACTGTACCCATATCTACAATCACAACTGTAACTACAATCCCGACTGCAACTATAACTAAGACTATATATTACTAACTACGAACATGACTATAACTACAACCCCGGTTGCAACTAATTATTACTAACAACAACCACGACTGGGACTACTCCACGACTGCAGCTGTAACTATAACTAATCACGACTCCAGCTGTGACTATAACTAATCACGATTGCAACTATAAGCACAATCAGGTCTTTAACCATAACTAGCTATATCTATACCTGCAATTGTAACTAATTAACCACGACTGTAACTATGACAAGCTATAACTACAACTGGGACTATAACTACAAACACGACTGCAACTGCAACCTACTACAGTCAAGACTTAAACTACGACTATAACTATACAATCACGGCTACAACTAACTATAACCAACTACAATCACATCTGTTACTATAACCACGACTGTAATTATAACTAACTGCAACTACGATTGAATTCAACAGCAACTACGATTGCTAACCACTGTAACTGCAATCACGATTGACTACAACAACTGTAACTGCAACTAGAAAATGACGATTGACTACAACAGTAACTGTAACTACAATGACGTTTCACTACAACTGTGACTGTAACTACAATGATGATTCACTACAACTGTGACTGTAACTACAATGATGATTCACTACAACTGTAACTATAATTACAATAACGATTCGCTACAACTGTAACTGTAACTAGAATGATGATTCACTACAGCTACAACTGTAACTACAATGACGATTTACAACTGTAACTACAATGACGATTATCTACAACTGTAACTACAATGACGATTAACTACAACTGTAACTACAATGANTGACTACAACTGTAACTACAATGACGATTGACTACAACTGTAACTATAATGACGATTCACTACAACTGTAACTATAATGACGATTCACTACAATTGTAACTACAATGATGATTCACTACAATTTTAACTACAATGACGATTAACTACAATTGCAACTACAATGACGATCAACAACTGTAACTACAATGACGATTAACTACAATTGCAACTACAATGACGATCAACAACAACTGGAACTGCAATTCCGATTAACTAAAACTGTAATTGCAATTACGATAAACTAAAACTGTAACTACAACCACGATTGACTACAACTGTAAGACAACGATTATCACCACATCAACTAACTATAACCACGACTGCACTTATAACTGACTAACCCTGATTGTTACTATAACAACGGCTGTAACTATGACCATGACTGGAACTACAACTTGAAGGGACTACGACAATTGTAACTACGAATGCAACTAGCTATGCAAACCACGTTGACAACTGGAACTACAAACACGGCTAACGATAACTTACGACTGTAACAACTACAACCGCGTCTGCATATGTAACTACAACCATGACTGGACTGTAGCTAAGTATTACCACAACTGTAACCCGGAATGCTATTAATGTTACTATAATTAACTACAACAATGACTTATTACTGTATCTACAACTGTGACTATAACTAATTACAACCCCGATTGTACAATCTGTAAAAACAAATCACGGGTGTAAATATAACTATGAAATCGATTATGACTATAACCACGACTGTAACTAAATACAAACGCGATTGTAACTATAACTGTTATATACGACCACGGCTAACTGTACCTATAAATACAATTACATCTAACTATAACTGATCAACCACGACTGCAACTGTAACTGGTTGTAACTACGACGGCAACTTTAATCATAACTAGCTACAACCACAGTTGTAACTATAACAAGCACTAACCACGATTGCAACTTTAACTAGAACTATGGCTACGATTGCAACTGTTAACAAGAACCGACTGCAACTGGTACTAAAACTCTAAATAATTAGGCCCACGAGTGCAAGCGTAACCACAACTGTAACTACAATCGCGACTGCAATTATAACGCGAAATAACAATGACTGCAACTATAAGTTATTGAGACCACGATTGCAACTGTAACCAAAACTAGCTAGAGCCACGACTGCAACTATAACTGCAATTACAAATTCAAACTAGTTTAGGCCCAGTATAATCATAGGGCCCAAACGAAGGCATCCAAGGCCCACAGTTTCTTGCGGCACGAAAGTTATGTTTTACCGAGGTGTCTTTGGCATGAACTGGTGCCTAAGGGTGTTTTACGCGCATGATAAATCAGGACCCAAAATAACTCTGTGACCTTTAAGATCTTGAGCGCAAATGGTAATCCAGGATTCACGTAATCTTACCTGAGCCCGTACTGGAGTGGGTCGAGCCGACACACATTTTGGCACACATAAAAAATTAAAGAGGTAATAAGCCGTGCATTATTTTATCTATTTCGTTATTTATTAGAACATGTTCAGAAAAATAGGTGACATTCGGCTTATTGAGCTTTGCAAAAAAAATACAAAGAATAGAACTAATTTTTTGTTAAATGAAGCTGCACTTTATCAGAGCAGCACTTAGACGTCAGCTGGAAAGTGAAAGTGTGTCTTGCTTGAAAGAAGACGAAACATTTGAGAAGTGAACTAGTAACTAGTCAAACTTGAGACCTAAACCTTAGTTTAAACACAATTAATAGACCTAAACCTTATTTTACAAAATAGACCTAAACTTTACTTCGAAAAAGAAAACTAGCCTCCAAATTGATCGAAAGAATGAAACACTTCAGATACTTGAATGCGAGTTCTGCTGCCGCATCTGTAATTTTATGTATATATTTGATACATAGACTTCCATTTGTAATTTAAATATACATAAATATTTTGTTCCCAGGCACAATGACGCATATACATACTAGCGTTAGAGAGTGGCACAATTTAACATAAGTAAGAGTTAGCTTGGCATGGTGGTCACCGACACCTAGGCGTCCAGTTATTAATTAAATGACAACTGGAACACTTTCTTAAAACTAGATCTTATCGACGTACGTGAGCGTGGGACTCGTAGAGGTTGCATTACGATGAGATAATTCGTATCTTCAAAATAGAGATAAAGGCCAAGAGGCAGAGAGTTGAGAAACTATAATGGATCATGAGATAGAATCGCCCAATTGCTAGCATCAGAAAGCAGGACCCTAGGCGAAAAGTTACCTTACTTGTATTCAATACTGTAACACGAGGAAGACACGTGATTATCTACACAAGAAACAGACCTCGATCGTCACACGACAGACCCTGTTTGTATCTCTTGCTCCTCTTAAGAATCTAACTTACAACGTAAAATTTACAAGGTGGAACAAAGAAAATTTACCTAATTTGGCTATAACACAACATGGACGGAGTTTGTTGCAGTTGTACAACTTGAGACTATCGAGTTAGGACGGAAGCAGCGAAGTTGTCGCGCTGGCCCAGTGACGACGCGTGCCTCCCTCACCAGGCGCTGGACAGGACGCCCAGACCCAGCGACAGCAGGAGGGGGAGGAGGAGGAAGGGGACCGACAGGAGGGGCGGGCCCCCCGAGTAGATGGGGCAGTAGGGGCACTGGTAGCTGCCACACACCTCGCAGATGTCCAGGGAGAACGTGCTCGAGTTGAACATCACCACTTGGAACCGCTCTGTTTGTAAGGGATAATCATGAGGAGGCACTTCGAGGTGTCCGGGGCACTTACTGGCGTACCAAGTAGTTCTAGGTGTGTTTGCATGAAGCACGAACACGTGTGCGGTAGGTTCGTAACCATAGGGGTCAAGTTACTCCCGTACTCCCACTCTCCACACTCACACGGCGCCCCCACTCATCCCTCGCACACGACCCCCAGTAATTCCACGCACACGACCCCCCACTCACCCCTCGCACACGA
>VOMN01083018.1:0-12518 GCA_014899125.1 Orchestia grillus | reverse complement strand
GCCTAGAAATACAGGGTATATAATAAGTTCATAACAAAAGAGGGCTCGAAAGATAAAGTCCTAAAAGCCTATTAATAGCTGAGGCAACGTAAGGTTCACCCAGGGTTCACCAGCCCCCATAGCATAGGGTCGACAAACTTAACTAACATAACCCTATTGCCTATCCTACGCTTACTGACGGCAGCGAAATATGTCCCCTGGCCAATAATTAGCGACTGAAATCGATTCAAATATCCTGAAATTGATCATTTGTCCTCACCCCCTAACCCTGTATGTGATCGATTCAGAATTATTTAATTCACCTATAATTTTCTAACGGAAATTAGCAGCGTAATTTTAGTTACAGAGATATTTGGCTGCGGTAGGTCGTGCCCGTGAGGGGCACTAGACCTTCTCTCTTTTTTGAACCTTGTGCATCTCTTCAATTATTTTTATTGACTTTTCTATGGGGCTTACAAGAATTGAGCAGAGAGTGCCTTTAAAAAGAGCCTCGCTTTTTACGGACCAAAAGAATTCTACCCATACCCTCTCGTCTTCACATCATGTTCTTCTGAGTTAATTTGTTCTTACGGGATCTGTTTTTCAAACAAAAAGTTCACTTCAAAGTAGTCTAACTATCTCCATATTGTTTTGCAACTGTCTATTTTCAATTAATTTTATCACCTGAGATATCTTTAGGCCTCATTTCGAAATCTTTTCTTTTAGGAAGCTCGCACCGTTACCACATACATATAATCTGGAGGCCGTAACATCCATCAGGGAAAAATTTGCTACCACCAAATTAGGCCCAATGCTACGAATGAATTTAGCTAATAGACTCGTTAAGCCGAATGACCCAAGAACTCCCGTAACGATGCTGCTGATGCTGCTCTAGAAAAACCCGACATCCTCTAGGTAGTCCTCGGTCCTGAGGGCCAGCCCGATTCCTGTAAAATGAAAGGACGTAACGTGGGTACGCTAATGTTGCCCGCAACATTAGTACGAAAGTACTGGGGGGAATACTGGAAGCAATCCCATTACCCCCCAATCTGGACACAGTAACACAGTTTGCACGTATGTTATCTTCAAGTTACCCGAAGTAGATCTTTTATTAATATTTTTTATTAGCCAGGACTCATGCTGTGCAAGTTTAAATAGTTTCCACCCTGAAAGAAGGGTAACCGATGGCGAATCGAAAATATTCACCCCTTTACTCGCTCCTTCGCTCCCTTTTTAATCCCGCAATAAATTTGAACATTAATAGTCGCAACTAAATCTCTCTCATACAAATTGATTTTCCAGCTTGCACCTTTGCCTCCTCAGTTCCTCATCTCTGCTGTGCCTGTCACGGCCCAGTCATGAACTTCTTCCTCTGCTGTGCCTGTCACGGCCCAGTCATGAACTTCTTCCTCTGCTGTGCCTGTCACGACCCACTCATGAACTTCTTCCTCTGCTGTGCTGTGCCTGTCACGACCCACTCATGAACTTCTTCCTCTGCTGTACCTTCACCTGCGGCGTTACGGTCTACGTTTTGAATCGGAAATACTTCAGCTTTCTTGCAAGATTTTCATTTAATATCACAATATCCTCCATTAATGGGACCCCACAATGTCCCTCACGCTAGTTCATCTCATCAAATGAAATCATGAATTATTCGCCAGTTCATTTCCTTCTTTATGAGAAATAAGGGAGCTCAAAAGTGATCTGAACAGGGAAACTAAAGGGCAAAAAACTATGAATCATATGTGCCTTTCGTGGAAAAGATGGCCGATTCATGAATGCCTCTTACTCTCTGAATGTGAATTCAACCCATAGAAACATATGTAGCTCTTTTACTTATGCTTTTGGCCATTGTGCTATGTATTACAGAAGAACGCTAAGATCATATATAAAAATGGGAATGATTCATTTTATATTTACTCCTTTCTATATAATTCATCTTAGCATTCTTACGTACGTTTCATTCCTGAATGGTGTGCATCATTGCCACGTCTTTTGCTCCTTTAAAATACCTGTCTTCATCGCCATTGTATCTTCATCTTCATTTTCTAATTCAAAGTTAATATTAGCGTTCTTATGGGTGCTTCATTTCTCAGCAGTACAGCTCATTGCCAAAGTTCTTACTCCATTTGAAATGCCTGTCATCGCCATTGTATCAGGCCTCCCCACACAAGGCCTCGGCCAAAGAACAACTTCCCTAAAAGCTCATCAGAGCCTTTCACAGACTCGCACTCCTCCTTCGCTCTCTTTCTCCCTCTTTTAATTCCAAATCCTGGCAAGTGTTGGAAAAGTTCCAGGAATTCTTGCGCCTCTGATTAGATTTTTTCGTGTACAAGTTATGGCTCGCGGTGGTCCCTGAGACCCCATCGATGGCTCCGGGGAGATGCTTGCTCTTGATGCGGGGCTCTCTTATAATTTGAGGCTCTTACAATCCGCGGCTCTTACAATCCGCGGCGCTCGTATAATCCGCGGCTCTTATAATCCGCGGCGCTCTTATAATTATAATTTGCGGCTCTTACAATCCGCGGCTCTCTTATAATTTGCGACTCTCTTATAATCCCATGCGCTCTTATAGTCCGCGGCACTCTTATAATCCGCGGCTCTCTTATCATCCGCGGCTCTCTTATCATCCGCGGCTCTCTTATCATCCGCGGCTCTCTTATAATTTGCGGCTCTCTTATCATCCGCAGCTCTTTTATCATCCGCGACTCTCTTATAATCCTCGGCTCTCTTATCACCCGCGGCTCTCTTATAATTTGCGGCTCTCTTATAATTTGCGGCTCTCTTATAATTTGCGGCTCTCTTATAATCCGCGGCTCTCTTATCATCCGCGGCTCTCTTATAATCTGCTGTTCTCTTATAATCCGCGGCTCCAGCTCCAAAAAAAGGCGCTGCATTTGCTGTCGCTGCTCGGTAGGGGAATTGATGCGTGTCGCTTGTTCCTTTAATTGATTTTGTTAGTTTTTATTTAGCGGAATATTCGTGTTTTCAAATTTGCATGATATTCGTTGTTGTTTGTGAAAACTACGGTTTTGATTTTGCTGAGATCTGCGAATGGTTATATATGGTTATATACTTGTTCGTAGTGTATACAAGTTAAGCACTGCCTGCAAAATGGTCGCCATGCTTGTTCTGTCTCTGCACTTAAATCTGAATTGGCGAAGAAGACGAGGCGTCCTCATACCTGCGCTGCAACTCCCGACGTCTCCGAACGAATTTTCCTTCCAGATTTTCGTCTCGATTTGTCCTCATTTCTTTGAGCACTAGCTCCTCGCAACTGCTGTTTGCACAGCCTCGCCTTTTTTGGTAACAAGAATTGTGCCAGTTTGGTGACAAGAACTGTGCCAGTTTGGTAACAAGAACTGTGCCAGTTTGGTAACAAGAACTGTGCCAGTTTGGTAACAAGAACTGTGCCAGTTTGGTAACAAGAACTGTGCCAGAACGGACATCATTGGTCCCCTGCTCTTGCGCCAGAATTAACAAAGTCTGCTAAATGTGTTCCTGCGCAGGTTTATTCATGAATTCTTTAAAACACGTTTTTCACTGAAGATTCGTTCAATTCTATTGTTGATAATTGAACTGCATACATCATTTTCAGTGCTGAACGAACAAGGTTGTTAACATACGGGAAAATTTCTTATCACGATTAGAATGTATTATTAAACTCGGTGTCTGACTCGATAGCTTGAGTAGGGATAAAAGCTGAAGCCATCTTTCATTTGACTTCTCTCCATTTCCGCGCACTGTCCAGAATCCTTTATCCCTTTGATTCAGTTACCCTATTCCGTCCAATCCTGCATCCTGCCACAGCGGCCTTCTGCTCGATTAGGATTCAGTTGCCGATTGGTCGATTATAGTTGCAAATTCACAAATTGGTGAACGGCCACTGAACCGTTCTGAGAATCTCTAAACTTTTCTGTTGAGCGCGGCCGATAAACTTTGCGTGTCCTCATGGCCAGCTCTCCTGAACTCGTTTGGAGAAGGAAGTGTCCTGGACGACTGGTTACTTGTAACTGGACTCCAGTCAACTGGACTGGCTGGTACAATGGGACTGGCAGCTGGAAACCAGAACTTATCTTGAGAAGGACGACTGGACTGACTGGTACAATGAATGGTACAATGACCGGTACTATGACTGGTACAATGACTGGTACAATGACTGGTACAATGACTGGTACAATGTGACTGGTACAATGACTGGTACAATGACTGGTCCAATGTGACTAGCAAGTGGACTCCAGAACTCGTCTTGAGGAGGGAGGCTGCTGGACGACTGGTTTTTGTGAGCACCCTCCGAATAATTTGTAGTCATTAATTGGAGGGACAGGAGGGCCTCAGACTCTCGCATGCCTTCACAGATCAGGAGCGCGAGCGCTGCACGTACGCTGCCTGCATGCCTCAGCGCATGCCTATTTACCTGTCTAGAAGAGTAAAATTATTTTCTTTTAGTGATTTTGACCATAATTTAATTTATAGTACATGGACTAAAATAAGCTCAATGCTCATTGATCTTAGCGTGATGTACAGGGTAGCACAAGAGTAACTGCATCATTTTGAACATTTATTCACGACAACTAATGCAGATATTAAAATGCGGTGGATATAAAATGAAGAAAAGTCTTGAAGTTTCATGTTGTATTGATGATACGGATTTGAAGCATATTTTGTAATCGAAATTTACACAATTATCCCAAAAATGTCGAAATACAACAAGGACTACGAGCAAAGAAAGTGGAAAGTTATTTCTCTCACAATGGATCGTTAGTTGCAGTACGCAGAGACTTCGTACTAACATCTAATCAACAAAGACATTCCAAACATTCTATTAGTGTAATGATTTTAAGATTCAGAGATTTCGGCTCAACAACAGACGAAGAACGCGCTGGCAGACCGAGATCGGTACGAAATGCATAAATAATTCAACGTGTTTCATTGAGTGTTGCAGCATATTTAAAAATGTCGACTAGGCAACGTTCTAATCAACAAGGAATTTCACGAAGATCATTGCAACGCATCCTAACAAAACATTTACAACTATTTCGATATCAAATTCAAGTAACACAATTGTTAAAGTTTCCAGACCATCGACAAAGAAAGGACTTCGCACGTACATTTCTATGGTGGACGAATGATGAGACTTTTACCTCACACCTAATCATGTCTCATGAGGCCCATTTCCACGTCAGTAGGAATGTTGATAGACAAAACTGCTGATTTTGGTGTGATGAAAACCCTAGGATAATCCATGAGCAGCCACTTCATGCACAGTAGATTACCGTCTGGTGTGGCATAACGAGTACAAAAATCATTGGTCCATACTTCTCGGATGTTGATGGTGCAACCGTGACAGTGAAAGGAGACAACTACAGACAAATGATTCATGAATATTTATTGATACAACTGGAAGATTTGGACATGCCGGATTTGTGGTTCCAACACGATGGGGCGACACCACGCACAGCAAGAGAAACCATGGCAATATTAAGAGCTGTTTTTCCTGGTGGTTTAATTTCACGTTTTGTGACGTTCCATCGCCACCACAGTCTCTGATTTAACCCCTGCAGGTTTTTTCTTTATGGGGATACCTTAAGGAAAGGTTCACATCGTTGTGCGTAAAACTTACCATGAGTTAAAAAACAACGTCATCGAGGAAATAAACAGAATAACCCCAAATATTTTGGAAAAGCCATAGAAAATACTGTATACAAAATATCTTTGTATTTAAATAATAATAGAGAGTATTTGAAGGATATCATATTTAAATAATAAAACTTTAAAATTTTCTCTCTTATTTCGTATGAAACCTATTTTCATAGCTGTATTAGACGTCCTGTAATAAATGTTCAAATGGTGAAGTGACCTTCGCACCATCCTGTATGCACAGTACATCCACACCTTCGAAAAATTCAGATGCTTCTGGAGACGTTTTCCAATCTGTAAAGCTCAAGTTATTTTATATATTTAATAGTTTCCTTTCTCGGAGCCAATGTTGATGATAGCATAAACTAGTTAATTATTCCGAGAAAGCCCCGTCGGCTGCGAGCAAGAATTCAATGCGACTTTGAAACTTCGAGGAATCAACACCATTTTCTTCTACAATTTGCTGAAGACTACGTTGATCGTGTCGATGGCCTCTGCCTTGATGTTGCTAAGTGCTATGTTTATCAACTGCTAATTGGGCCTAATGCCTAGTTATCCTCTCCCGAACATACCATCAATCCTACAATCCTGGTTATTCCGACCGCCATCGAGTCTGATCTGCATTTTCACTCACGGAGGCGTGAGTTAGTGCCCTGCACGGCCTGCTCGAAGTGGCTTCCTATGTGCACGGTGACACGGAAAAACGGGGTATTTTGAAAAACGTTATGAAAATGGAAAAAATCAGAAAAAAAAATTTTTGACCGCGATTGAACCACGATAACTTGCTTTTTACGATACAGTAATCCAAATTATCAAGGTCTGAAAACTACGTCATGTAGATGGCATAACATGCCACTACGCATTACTTCAAAAGCTTCCGTGACCGTGCGTGCTTATTATGATCTTTCAAGCAATTTCATTTCACGTGCGCTTGCATCTCATATATANTATATATATATATATATATATATATATATATATAAGTTCTTCGTCCTTGGATTTAAGAACTGTGAGAAATACCGCTCGTTACCCGCGTTGAATTTGGTTGTTTTTAAGTCGTGAATTTCTGCGGTGTGCGTATACTGAAGGTGACTGTTGGGTCTGCACGACATCATAAGAGCTTCAGCTTCTCTGGCATAGTTGGAATTCATGCGCAAATTAACAAGACAGTATAATGGTAGTGTCTTCAAGTCTATTTTGATTAACGAACATTCCTTACTTGAGGATTTCTTTGAACCCCTTTAACTTAAATCTTTGCATGTAGAATTTTTGTACCAAGTCTTCCTTGCTCAAGCGTGAACGTTAATTATACCATGAACATATTGAAGCATCCATAGTCAACATATTACGTCGTCCTGACAAATTATATAACAATGAAGTATGGCCAATCCCACCAATATCTTCAGTGCAGGAAAGTTCTTCACCTTGTCCCGATGATATCTCTTCAGAAATTGCTGTATAAATTTCAGGGACGATGTCTATCCTGACAGCTCGACTATCACGGATGATGAACAGCGGCGGTTGCTCCTAAATTTCTGATCTATTTAAGGGAAATCAAGGATTCAGGCGCCTCGGAAACACGAAGGACGCGGAAATGTTGCCATTCTGACCCAAAAATAATGTCTCGAGATATCGAGGGGATTTTATGGGCAGCATGGATACCACGCCAACGAATGGTCAAGGAATTATTTTACATTCTTGCAGTTAATATAATGCGCTCTGTGCATTCGTGAACTTATTCTTCTCGTGCAACTTTGTGAGAATCCTATTTCTCCCAGCTTTTGCTATACCCAAAAAGTAGAAAAGAATATTAGCTACCAGGAGCTACTCGCTCTGTACACACTCTTTAAAGGGTGTCCCAAAGCAGCAGACCGAACTGTGAATTGGTAAAGCTCCCCAGTCACTCCGGGGTATGAATTAAACTGAAAAGTCTAAGAATAAAAAACCATAATACTATAATAATCAATGTCGCATTGCCAATACCAATCGAGGTTGTGGCACAAGCTCTCTTTGTTCTTTTGTTTACTGCATAATGAAGGGTATTTGAGAAGAAAACTTGATCTTGCAAACATGTTTTGTTCATGCAAGTGGTATTGTAGATAGGGATTTGCATAAATAACAAGGTGGCCTTATAGAACTAAATTATCAACAATAACTGCAGAGCTCCATCTTTTGAAAGCTCGGTCTACTCTTTTTAGGATGCAGTGTATGTAGTTGCTCTGTGTAATCTAGATATTACCAATGTGCTGACTGAATAATCGCTCTGAATCCACCTTGTACATTGAAGTACATCTCATAAAATCTGCAGGCCTTGAGGAGATTTGGGAATTTTGTCGCTTGTGATAAGCAGAATTAAGGTGAAGCAATTTCACATCTACCTGACGAGGGGTGTTTTGTGTGTCACGTGTCTTGTGTGTCACGTGTCTTGTGTGTCACGTGTCTTGTGTGTCACGTGTCTTGTGTGTCACGTGTCTTGTGTGTCACGTGTCTTGTGTGTCACGTGTCTTGTGTGTCACGTGTCTTGTGTGTCACGTGTCTTGTGTGTCACGTGTCTTGTGTGTCACGTGTCTTGTGTGTCACGTGTCTTGTGTGTCACGTGTCTTGTGTGTCACGTGTCTTGTGTGTCACGTGTCTTGTGTGTCACGTGTCTTGTGTGTCACGTGTCTTGTGTGTCACGTGTCTTGTGTGTCACGTGTCTTGTGTGTCACGTGTCTTGTGTGTCACGTGTCTTGTGTGTCACGTGTCTTGTGTGTCACGTGTCTTGTGTGTCACGTGTCTTGTATGTCACGTGTCTTGTGTGTAACGTGTCTTGCGTGTAACGTGTCATGCGTGTAACGTGTCATGCGTGTAACGTGTCATGCGTGTAACGTGTCATGCGTGTAACGTGTCATGCGTGTAACGTGTCATGCGTGTAACGTGTCATGCGTGTAACGTGTCATGCGTGTAACGTGTCATGCGTGTAACGTGTCATGCGTGTAACAACACTGCCTAGAATGCAGCTCGTGCGCTTGACGTTTGGTGCTGAAGTCCCCCGAGTCTCTCTGGTGATCACACAAAATGAGCAGCGATGTGGCGGCGTTCGTTTGAAGACATGTGAATAATTGAAACTAAAAATCCAGTCAGCATACTCGCATGTGCTGCTGCAACGTTCCTTCAGGTCGAGTCGAGACGTGTTGAGTACAATATGCCGGATAGAGACAAATACTACGACCTCCCTTCCCCGATATCCTTAATGTACAATTATTAATGGCTTCTGTCCGTGATGCTTTTGCCCCTCCTAAAACGCCGACGATACCAGGACACGCTCGAACGTTTGGCTAATATATTATAAAGGAAAATTCAAGAGTCTATAATTCCTCTGACAGCTAATACAACAGCAAATATATGTGTTCTATGAGCGCGATTCATCGCTGCAAATTTGCCCAGTTTCCCAGAGTTATTGATAATTAAAACTCATCTCTCCTCCACCAGTCTCAGAGTTGTGGGTCAGGTTAGACTTTCTTTACTAGCTGCTGCGTAATTTTCACTCAAGTGGACGGTCTCGGCTAAGTTTCTGAATCCTATGAGAGGAGTAAATTTTAAATTGGGGATTTTGGGGGGATTACACTAATCCCCAGCGGTGAGGCCGGGCCAGAATTTGTGAGCTACGGAAATACGGAGGAATCCGCCGTCGTCCTTTCATTTACGCGCTAGTTCTGCGCTGTGATAAATTGCGACCTGAAGCAGCCAGCGCCGCCGGCCTACGGTGCCATCTTTCTAAGTGCAAAGGCTAAATCTTTTGCAGGCTGTAGTTATAAGATTGCTGTGAAAAACCTCTAAAGGGGTTTTAAAGGGTTTTTTCCTAAGAATTTTCCTCACGTAGGTTGTGTCTGTATTGGCCTAGCACCGCCGTTACTATATAAATGGCCCCTTTCCTTTCAGTGCGAGATAGTCTGAGTTACCAAACCGCTGCTATCCGTACTGCTGCTACTACTGCTGCCATTTACCTAGCGCCACATAGCACAAGAATTAGCCACAATTATGGCCGTCGTCACAGCTGGTCAGAAACAAAACGCTTAACTCGACCGAAGTCAAGAATCGTGTTGCGTCATCAGAGACCAGTGCTGGCATGGCTGGAGTCCGTGATAAGGTTCCTGGAGCTCGACCATTTTTGCGTTTCTTCGTTGATTAGGATGCAAAAATACCCAATCCTGAGTTGTAGCTAGTGGAGGGATATCGTGTATTATTCGTCATGAAAGATACGCTTATAAAGATGACCCTTTACAGGTCTGTACAAGGTGTATAAAGCTAGATGACTTTTCGTACCGAGACTTCAGATGTGTTATAGATATTCTTCATTGGTGGCAATTTAGATAGTAATTTTCATTACAGAGACTTCGAGTTCTTTCATTAAGAAGACATCAGACTACATTTTTCATTGGCGAAATTTTAGGAAATCTTTTCATCAGCGAGATTATAGATAATTATCTGTCCACGAGACTTCAGAATACATTTTCCATCAGCGAAATTTCAAATGATCCGAGTCCTTACTTGAAAGAATTGAGATAAGCTTTCCGGCAAGTTTTAAGTGCGTGAAACTCGAGGCAACTTATAGCATAAGTTACAATAAATGAGTGTTTTTACTAAGAACCTTGCTGACAATGTTCCAAATAACATTACCGTTTGTTCATTAAATCTTTCGATTTTTCTCGAAGAACAAGCTCACTTACCTTTCGTTGGTTTATTTCTCAGCATAAAGAGACCATTCCTGAGTGTACTCAAACGTCTATCCAAAGTAGAAAGCAGTCAATTATTGGAGGGACACGACAGCCATGTTTTACTGTAACATTTGGCCTCCGGAGTGGGTCATATATGGTACACGCGATCATCTAACCTAAGGTACCCAAAGCACTATCATGTACAAATACAAACTTTTAAGTTTTCATCGAATACGTGTTCATCACGAATTCGAAGCTAGTTCTGATTAGAAAGAAAATTGATAGGCTAACCAAATTTGTGAAACCAAAATCCGTCATTTTCAAATTCACAGCAGAGATATTTGCAGGCATGTAATTTTACTTTTGTGGAGAATCGTAGCTAAAGTGTTACAGCTAATTTTCTTCGTACCTGTCACTTCAGTTGCCTTACCTCCGTACCTGTCACTTCAGAGGCCTTACCTCCATACCTGTCACTTCAGAGGCCTTACCTCCGTACCTGTCACTTCAGAGGCCTTACCTCCGTACCTGTTTCTTCCAAGGATTTCACCTCCGTACCTGCCCCACGCAGGTACGGTGCTATGAGGCGTGGGCAGTCGTGCCTGTGCAGTGCTGCATGATACGGTGAGCCTGCCTTCCAGGAACCGGCGTCTGGAAGTGCCGGTCTCAAGTTTGTTAAATGATCGTGCGATCCAGACGCGATCGAAGCCTTGTCTGGAAATAGCTTGAGGCATTTGAAGCATTTATTTACCAGAAGTAGTTCACATTGCCCACAGTGCTACGCCCGTTAAAAAATGACACATATGAATTAGACTCAAGAGAACCACCCCTTGTGCGCCCCAACATGCTGCTAGGCTTCCAGGCCAACATCTGCCTGTAGTGTTGGCAAAGGCGAGGTCTTTTAGCATAACGTGGGTCGTTTAAAAAACTATTTCCATGATTTAGTCATGATTTTGACGTGATCCAGAAATGGTCTCGAAATTTCTAAGTATCGAATATTTAGATTCTATGATCCAGCCTTATTTTGACGTGGTTTTGACGATACGACCTAGTCTCGACCTAGATATGACCCTGAAATATTCCACACCTAACCTTCACATGGCTTAGACTTGCTTACATACATACACACATACATGCTACACATACGCACATACATGCTACACATACACACATGCATGCTACACATACACACATGCATGCTACACATACGCACATACATGCCACACATACACACATACATGCTACACATACACACATACATGCTACACATACACACATGCATGCTACACATACGCACATACACGCAACACATACGCACATACATGCAACACATACGCACATACATGCTACACATACGCACATACATGCAACACATACGCACATACATGCCACACAGACGCACATACATGCTACACATACGCACATCCGTGTTACACACTAGGCTTGCTCCCAGCTCTCCTCCTCTACACTTGTAACTGCACAACACTCGAGGAGCGAGAGCTGTAGATCGCACAATCCCAGTGAAATTCTGCAGTGGTCAGTCAGATTTGTTGCATGTAAATTAAATTTTTCAATTTCAATCTTTCAAGTTCCGAGTTTCTAGGAAGAAGTAACTATCCCACGCATTTGATTGCTTCCAGCGTAGCTTTACTCATGCATTTACGCCTCAGGTATTTGTAGGAACACAATTTGTTTCCACGTACTTCCGGGTGTGAAATTATGTATTTTCACCACGCTAATGCCTATGAGAGCGTTTGAACTAAATGATAAAGAGCGCTGTGGTTGAAGAGCTGCAGGTACTGGAGGTACAGAAGGGGCAGGAAGGACAGAAGGTGCAGGAAGGGCAGAAAGGGCGGGAAGGACAGAAGGTGCAGGAGGGTCATGAAGTACAGAAAGGTCTGAAGGAACAGAAGGGGCGGGAGGCGTAAGAGGGCATGAGGTGCAGCAGGAGTGGGAGATGCAGGAGGAGCATGAGGTGCAAGCGGGGAGAGAATGGCAGGAAGTGCATGAAATGCAGGTAGAGCAGGAGGTGCAGGAGGGACAGGGGCTGCAAGGCAGGGCTGTCAGCAGGCTTGGCGAGTGTCGACAGCTTTGCAGGTCACGTAGTGCACGAAAGCCTGCGTGAAGCGTGGCTATTGCGTGGGCGGCCTCAGTGGATATTGCGTGAGCGGCCTCAGTGGCTATTGCGTGAGCGGCCTCAGTGGC